>RXPK01002354.1:0-31294 GCA_004143645.1 Protaetia brevitarsis | reverse complement strand
AAGACCTGACAGCGGGAATGGGAACAAGCAAGAAGGTTTCGGCTAGGGAAAATATAAAGGAATAGCAGGAACAAGCAGAAATCCTGCGCAGTGCGGATCAAGAGACAGAATTAAAAGACCTTTTGAGTGAGTGGTCACAGATCCATTTTCCCTATGCAAATTTTAAGGGTGATTTTAAGTCATCAAGCCCGTCATTAAAAGTTGTCCCCTTGATATGACAATTGACAGTTTCGGAATTTAATATAAATCGCAGTAGGTAAAGAGTTATGTGGGGTGGCTTGTTTCAATTGAAATGACCTGGATAAAAGACATGCTTAGATCTTTAAAGTAAGAATACTCAGACTAATAATGGTAACAGTCTGGAAAAGAGGCAGAAGACCAAGAGCAACATGGAACAAAAACTTAAAGAAAGATGTGGAGATTATGAACAAAAACGAGGGAAATCAAGCATTGAGTTCTAGGGATCTAACTTTACAGCAATAGTTTTCTTATTGCACAATCCGATATTCCTCGTATGAAATAACGTAGGCGAGTTGAATCATTTTATCACTTAATTGAAAAGCAAATAGACTTACCTTCGCTAATATGACTGCCACTCTCTTTATCGCAACCACAGGTCGTCATCTCTCCAACGTTCGAAGAAGGGCCGGTGTTCACTTCCATAACGTCGGTAAAATCTTTAGATTTAGCAACTTTCACAGAAACACCTGTAGAGTCGCGCAGCATACGGCATCAACGGGATATAGTTGCAGAGTCCTTGTTAATGTCTTTTATAAAGGAGATACCTTTAGTTCGCTGCTTAGGTATCTCATCCGTCTTTTTCTCTACATTTCTTGTCTCTCATTGTCCTGTCATTCCTCCGTGGCTGCCGGCTCCTTGTTCTCTTCATTTTCCTCTTTCCCTTCCTCTACGACTTCCGGTTCCTTGTTCTCTTCATTTTCCTCTTTCCCTTCCTCCACGACTTCCGGTTCCTTGTTCTCTTCATTTTCCTCTTTTCCTTCCTCCACGACTTCCGGTTCCTTGTCCTCTTCATTTTCCTTTTTTGTCTCCTCCCCGGCTTCGGCTTCCTTTTCATCGGCACCTTTCTCAGTCGATTTGCTCTCGGTTGTCTCACTTACGGATTTCCCGTCTGCCTTGCTTCCCTCGGAATTCAGCACTGACACATCTTCGTTTTTAAAGCTGACGTTAGATTTTATCGTCTTCATAATCATCGGGTTGTCGTAGTCGTACTCTTTCAAACACGATTTCTTTTCGCCGTTTTCAGCGGTCGACGGTGGGAAACTTGGCTTCTTTGAGAAGGGGCTAGATCTCTCGTTCTTGATGGATATGTTTGGTTCAATAACTTTCACGCTGGTTTCTCCCGATACTACTTTATAGACGTCCTTATTCTTAAGGAACTCATCAAGAATCACCGACGGTAGTTCTTCTGCGCTGGTTCCAGCGTGCATGATTTCCTCGTAGCCAACATTATCTATAGTAGGTATTTGTTTGCTTACACTGCCAGTTGATTTAATTTCAATCTCAAATACTTTCTGTACTACGAGAGGTGGCCTTATATCAATCTGCGGCAGGTGCTGAATCGTTAACTGTTTGTTTTCCGCAGCAGCTATTGACGTGGTTTCCGTCCTTTCAGAAATCGTCATCAAATGAGAGTCGTCGACATCTGTCTCAGTAGAAGTAGATTCCATCGGTTGTTTCTCAAATATTCCAGCCCCTCTGGCAATTCGCGCAACTTCAGATAAGAACTCGGGTTGTGCAGGGGGTATGATTTGGCATTCAGTGCAGAACGCAGTTCTCTTACAAACGGAAGGCGGTTTTCTAGGTGACAGTGGTGACTTCAGTGCTGGTGTTAATTTCATGGTATTCCCGCATGGTTCACATGTACCGAATTCATTTAGAGCCTCCAGTTCCGCTCTACAAGAACAACTTCCTTCTTCATTATCGACTGATGTTTCGGTTTCTGAACTAGTGGGTTCGGGAGGTCTAGGTGTCGGATCCGGGGTCGCGATCTCCTCAGCCGAACCAGCAAGTTTAAGTAATTGATATTCGGGATCTGGTGTTGTGGGTGCGGGCATCATCATCTCTGCGGATGTTGTAACTGACACCTCTGTAGTACTACCTTTAGTGCATGGACAACACACTTGGTGATTATCAGTTAGGCAGCACTCTTTTAACAGTGCTGCTTCTGCAGTTTGCGTCTTAGCAGGAGGCGATGTCTTACTAGGAGCACTTCTTTTTGACGCTTTCTCATCCACCGACGTGTCTTCGTCGTCACCATCAAACTTTTCCTCGCTCCTTTTGCGAGCGCTCCCTAATTCCCGTGATCTATCGCTCGATGTTTTCTTCTTTTTCGTCTTAGCTGCTTGCCTCGTTTTAAATTCGCGCGCAATTTTCGGCGATAGACTTTGCATATAAACTTCACCGCGACAAGGCACGTGACAAGGTATGACGTGACTTTTTGCCGGAGGACTTCTCGTTGGAGAGGCTTTCATCGGAGAACCTTCTTTCTTTGAGGGACCGCAACTTTTGTCCCGACAAGTTGTCCTGTCACATAGTACTCTCTCATCACCAATATCGACTTCTTTACCCTTTGGGCATTTACCTGATGCTGATAATTCGTCAACCTTCTCATTTTTCGTTCTGGTTGAAGTTTTCCTCATGTGGCTTCTATCACGGGGTTTCCTAAGACACTTCTTACTTGTTATATCCTCTTCAACATTTGTTGCTATCTCCGTCGATTTGCCAGTACCTTGACTCCTCGCTGGATCTGGTAGTTTTCCAATCTAGAATCCCAGCTTTTCTCTGGAGATGCGTTAATGCCTCTCTCAGTTCGTTCGTTACATGTTGCTTCCGTTAGACTCTCATAATTTACTTGCTCATTTACTACCTGTTCCGCTGAAATTGTCAGCGACTGGTCACTGCTTCCGCGCGAATTCCTACTTGATCTCTCAGGAGTTTTCGAACTGTTACCACTTCTTCCCGAAGCTTTTTCCACCAAATAAGACCTCACGCTGCCAGTTTTTGGGGTATCCGACTCTTTGCCGCTAGAGCGAGAAGACTTTTTGCTACTAATTTGCTTGTCATCGGATTTCTTATTTTTATCACAGGGGCAGCATTCTGAACCATGTTTACCAGTGTCTTGAGGTTCCTCTCTTGTTTCTGCTACTCCTACAAGCCCAATGTCGCTACCAATATTGCTTACTTCTACTTCTTTGTTCGCAGATGATATTTTACTAATAGAATCCTCCTTTTCCACGGTTGCCATCAAAGAAAGGTTCAGTTCTTGCGCTTGTAATATTATAGAGCTCTCAGTGTGGAACTCATTCAGAGGAGGAGTTTCTACTATTTTAACGACTCTACTTCCAGAGTCCACTGCTTCGTCCTCATCGTCATCTGAAAGGTCTGATGCTGATACCATCTTTAAGAAGATGCTATTCTTTGTACTGAGAAATCTTTTTTCGTCTACTGGTGTGGGTTTTATAATTTCTGCAGGCTCATTCTCAATCCCATAGTCGATTGAGTGTTTCAGTATAGAAAATCTGGACGGCCTTTGCTCCCGTTCTGATTCCGTTGTGTCTTGACTAAACACTCTAATTTTGACGCTATCGTCGATGCAAATTTCCTCCCCTTTGCCGCGATCGTTCGGAATCGGATCGTATTTTTGTTCTCCGGAAGATTTTTGACTGATTGCAGATTTCCTAGACGTTTAGAGTGTCTCTTAGATGGTACATCTTCAACTTTCGAACCAACAATCGAGCTACCGTTTCCCTCTTTTAGAACGGAAGCTTCGGTCGTGCCACTTAGAAGCGATTGTTGAATTGATTGTCTAACAGTGTGTTCTGTTGTCATCGATGTGGTAGTGGGAAGATTCATGGGTTGCTCTTCAAAAAATTGTTTAAAAGATCCGTCAGTGACTCCAGTAAGCTCTGATGCGGCGGTACTAGCTTTTGATGTTGTTACATCTCTATTGGTACCTCTTGGTTCACGTCGGCTTGATGCGAGGGTGCTAGCTTTAGAAGTAGTTACATCTGTAGGAATACTTTGTTGGACTAATGGAGGGTTTGAGTGAATTGATGACTTTATGCCACCGCTCTCTTTAGAACTAATACTCGCTTGTTGTCGTTGCATTGATGGATATCCTGATAGAGTCGTTGGTTTGCTGGAGCTAGTTTTGGAGAAGATACTCGGTTTGTCAGGGAATGATCTTATAGATTCTTTAATAGTACTCCCTCTTGAGGCATTTACATCCGCGATGACTCCTATTGGTTGTTGCAGTGATGAGGGAATATTAGACCTCATCGATCTGCCGCCTGCTGTACCTTTTGATTCCGTCACGCTGAAACCGCGTGACTCTGGCGCAGATTGAATAGACGATCTTTTGGTGCTGCCTTTCGATGCGATAGCGCCCTGAAGTGTTCTGGGATTCTTTTGTTACTGCAGAGCTTGCAGTAAAACTGACTGGATGCGTTACAGATTGAGTAGGGGATTTTCTAGTGGTATCTTTCGATGCGGTTATGTTTGCAGCGTTCTCTATCAACCGTTGAGCAAAAGATGTAGGATCGGATTTCAGTGTTTTTTTGGAATCATTGGTACCCTGAGCAATACCCGTTGGCTGTGTCATGGTAAGGTGATTGGAGGGAACCAGCGTTCGTGCTGTTTCTTTCGATACGGTTACCGGTGCAGCAATATCCATTGGAGGTTCAGCTTCAACAGATCTCTTTGGTGTACTGGGTACCGAAGTTCGAGGAGGTGCTGTATCGTTCATGGAATGCTGACGAGTAGAAGGAGATTGCGATAGGCTAGGTGTTTTTGTAATGCTACCTTTCGATGCGGCTATAGAAGCTACAGGTTGCTGGACGAAGGAAGAACGCTTTGATCTGATTGACTCTCTTCCTGCATCTTTTGAAGTGGTTAAATCCACAGTGGTGCCTATAGGTTGCTCGATAATAGAAGTACGATCTGTTCTGGCAGAACTTTTTGCGGAGACGCGTTTAGAACCTAATTCGTCCGCAGATTGTGCGGAGCGTTTCGATTTTACCGACTTCTTTTCTGTTATTCCTTTAGAAGCGATTGTTGTTGGCGGTGTTGCAACAAGGGAACGGTCAGATTTCACCGGTCTCTTTCCGATAGAGCTGCGTGAGCCACCTTTTGCGATCTCCTCTTCGGTTTGGTAGAATTCTCTGCGAAGTTCCTGCAGCGTTGCTCTGCCTCTTCTATCAGCTGATCCACTTTGTCGATGCTCTCTTTTTGGCGTTGCAGGTAATCAAATTCCTTTGTCTTATCCGATACGGATTGCAGGGAACTACTTGGATTCTCTATGGCCCTGTCGATTTTCTCTGAAGATCTGAAATAGAAAACACAAAGAAATTACGGACTTATTTGCAGAAATATAAGTGAATATAAGTAGTAAATATTGGCGGCGGATGTTAATAGGATTTGTTAAAACCAGATTTGATAAGACCACCATACAAGCTTGACATTGATAATAATCTAAATAAGTTGAAATATAATTTCGAGGCGCTGAAAATTCTATAATATTAACTAATACAACACGAGAAGACATGCCGAGTTAATAACAAAAATCCTACATAGAAAATGAATCTTCTGATTTTTTTGGTGAAATTCTTCGGTACATTTAGTTCAATACCTTTCACAGGATCCCTTTTTCTGCAGTGGCATATCTAGTTGATTATACAAATAACTGCAACTGCAAGAATAAAGAGTGACTTATCGTAACATGGTTATGGAGATGATGAGAGAGGCAGTCGGGCATCGTGTTAAGCCAATCACATTACTATACGTGCGTCCCTATTACCAAATATACAATGTATGCATATAATAGTGTAACAAAAATACTCCAAACTGTGGTACTGGTAATGCTGTAAACTTCTCCTAAACCCCTCACCACAAACTGCACTAAACTGGACGTACGTTTCGATAGCAAAGCTATCATCATCAGCAGAAACACTGAACTGAGTTCAGTGGTACGTCCACTTTAGTGCAGTTTGTGGTGAGGGGTTTAGGATAAGTTTACATATAATAGTGTGTTGCCAGTACGTAGTTTCGGTAAATAGGTACCTAATAGAGATCCAACCAAAATTTAAAAACTGCGGGTGATATTCACTACACAGACTGAAAACTGAAACTGCAATATGTTAGCTAGATATATTTTACAACAAACTCCGTACTTATAACTAGGAAAAAGAATGATGACGTATCTTAAGTGCGTTAACAGCGATGTGGCGGGCATTCAAAATATTCATATTTTGTGGAAACTTGATATATGTATTAATTGACTTTGTAATTTCAATTAAGAAAATGTTATAAATGAGAAGACATAAGCGGATGCGTTACAGAATGGTGAATGAATTTAACCCTTTTTTTTTGTTATCAAAATTGTTTTACGTTTGTTTCCAATCAATCTTTGCGCTACTCTTTTTCTTGAGTATTTGTTCGCTAGTTTTCATTTACAACAAATTTTCACGAAATGTAATATGCAACAGAATATAAATTGCTTAAACTTCTGCCACAGTGACCCCCACTGTAAGCACACCTTTATTGTTTTTAGCAAACATGATTATTACACGAAGTGGTGCCCTCATAATGAAAACTTTTCAAAAGAAATTTTAAATAGTCACGAATTATATTGACTTAAGATTAAGCGTATATGCGTCAGTATGGTGAATAACTGTATTTGTGTAATTATATCAATCAAACTTCCAAAACGTAGAAAAAGAAATGCAACGTCAAACTATTTTTTATTTTTTACAAAAAGAAAAAACTAAGTAAATACACACTATTACAGAATAAAGTAGGTTGTTTAAAGTCACAATATTTTTTTTTTCTGTAGAATTAGAAAATATAATAGTGTACGAGCTGTTTTATTTAAAACAACAAAGTTCAGTTTACTTCTGGGACTATTTCTATACAGGCTAATATTCTCAAGTTGTTGTAACATTGACTTGTATATCTATGTATATATACAGTCGCGAGCAAATGTTATAGGCATCCTAAATTTTGGGCGAATATCACAGTAAAAAATGAGAAAATAAAAACTTGTAGGTAATACATTATAAATATGTAGTATTTTAAGGGATCCTATTAATTTGTTGCATATTAGAGTGTTTTTAGTACCGCTATATACTTTTTAGATGGGAGGGGGAAAGTGACATCTCGAAGACTTGAAAATATATACAAAAAAATAATACATTTACAAAAGGTATCTATAAAGACTACTGTAACCGTAAAGACGATTATATAAACGTTGAAATATATGGCACAAAAAAAAATGCAAGAAACATGAAACCCATTAATTTTGTCACAGGTGCCTATAACATTTGCTCGCGACTGTATATATCAAGTATATCAATAAAATTCATGTACAGTGACGATCACCTAAAACGAGATCCCTATAAGCAAGCATCTTATGCACGCTATGTAGGAGTTAAAGCAAATTTCCATGCTAGGGAAAGTTCGTAAATGGTCCCCTGAAACTCTGCAGGTATACGGTTGTTCATTCGCGCATTATATTTAGGTACTCCTTCGTTGTCTTTGCATTATAATTTATACCTAATACTAAAATTCTTAGTTGTACTTATAACAGCACTTGCTTGAATTTGTTTTAGTGAAAAACTGATAGCTATATATTGGAAACATTGGAAATAGCTAACAAATAGATTTAAATGTTTGAAATTTAAACATCGTGGTAGCTGACAATTTCATTGTTAAACTATATCGTATTTACATTAAAACGCAATAAAGTTATATTATATGTGTTTTTTTAAATACTGCAAATTGTTTTAAAGGTTTGTTCTACATATATGCACACTAGAAATGACACCAAATTTTACATGCTGTACAGGATCTATTAGTAGAAGAAACTTTTCCCTTATATTTTAATACTTTTATGTATTCATAGTGTGACGTATTTGTATTTTAAATTATATAAACTCAATAGTGAATAGATTTAGAGTGAAATCTGTTTTATTATTATATAGGTATATAAGCAATACAACATATGTATGCTTTTTGAAAAATGAGTTGAAACTCCAGTTGTGGTAAACTTTCTTCTTAAGCCTTCTAAAATAGTAGATGTATAGATGTAAGTTCTAAAGAAATTTTCACTTGCTTTTTTATTGTAGAGAAATTTTAAAAGTTTCGATGCTTTTATAGCTTTCGTCACTAAATTAATTTATATGTAGGTCTACTGTGATCTAGAAACCAATACATGAGTATTTCACATATATTTCTGTTACAGGTTTTATCATATCTACAGTACACTTAGTTTTTAACGAACTAGAATTTTACAATACATCTCTATATGAAAAAAATCTTATTTTGGAGTGTCTTGATACTATGTTTATCGGGATTTCAAAATGTAATATTCTATCATACACCATACATACTTACAATTTTAATTGTCGACGCAGAATATACCCTTAAATCAAAACTGCTTCTTAAACTCGTACAATCGGCAGCGTTCTATTATTCAAAATATATAATTACCAATAACAAATTTGGCAGAAAATTTAAACGTGTTAAACGCAATCAAATTCATAATTTTGAAAAATTTTATTTTTTCAATTTACCGCCATACTACGTGGTCACGTTGTGTGTCAAAATAGATTTTGGAGTTCCTAGACATGCGCAACCTATCTCCCCAAAGAAGTTTTAGTATGTTTCAATAATAATATATTTTTCCAAGAACTCTATGCGTTTTCGATAATCAAACTTTCCCAAATCATTGGTGTAAGATTGAACAAGTTTCTTTTTTACCGAGCGCCACCACAGTGATAATGCGTGCAATTAGTTCATATAAATCTCAACTTCAGCAAAGGCGCATAGCAATACAAATTTATTAAAATTTATTACCATAGATTGGTAATCCATACATTCTCGTGTCTCAGTACTTGGCGTACCACATTATAGTTGTTACATAAATTTATAATGAAAACCAAACTTATTATTATTACAATTTCATAATGTACTAACTCTAAAATTGTATAGTTTACCAGAATCACATAAAAATAACATACTTTTAAGACCAATACTTTCTTATGTCAATGTCTCTTATCAATGCACATGACACATCGTATAAACTTCTTTTTATAAATTATCAATTTTTTTAAAAAACTTCCGAAAAATGTTGCTTTCAAAAATAACTACTATATAAAAGATTCACGGCAATTCAAAGAATTTATAGGCAATATCGAATTAAAACCATATTTCGAAGTACACTATTACGTTCTAGCAAAATAAATTATACACATAAATATATAAATAAATTTTATAAACAAATTTTCGGTTTCATAATAAAAAATACTAGAGAGAAACGTGTCTTCTAAATATAATTATTTTTTATTTTGATCAGTGACAACATTTTAATTTGTTTTTTACATTGACGTTATAATAAATACTCCATTTCAATTCTAATATTACAATTTATAATTATCTATATAAATTCGGTAATGTTTTCCTGTAAACTTTATTACATTTTTTGCAGCTTAATAAATTATTGATTGTAATTGCTTTTAACTTGTAGTGAGTCTAAAGATGGCCAGTTTCGGCCGAAACATGTAGCTATTATAGATATTAATAAATCTAAATGGAAAGAACATTATTTGATTACTTTTGAATATTTATCCATTCAAGTAGAAAAATCAACAACACATAGATTAAGTTTAATATAAATTAAAATGAACCTCTCGCGGGATTATTGTAAAATTGATAATTTTTTTACTATTAAATATGGTCACAATAATTTTAATGTTAGTTTTAATGTTAGTTGCGCCACAAATATGTATCTTGTACAAGTGGCTATCTTTGGCAAACTACACCAATAATGTTGTGTTTAATAACAGTCAACGTTAGTTGTTGCTATAGTAACTATTATTTCTAATATGGCATACCATAATCGTGGTAAATTTTGCTAAACCCTTTTCTCTATTCCGCGAGCGCACTTTCGACTTCGTGATGATTGTCTAATATGAATAAACGAAAGATAAAAATACATAGACAAAAATGCTGTAAAATTTCAAACAATTATGAGCACAACTTTGTTGCCATAGCCCATATATGTATTACAGTAGCATCAAGTGCAGATCACCTGCTGCAAATAGTACGTTTAGGTCAGTGGTAATAATTGCAACCAATAGTCAACAAAATATTTACAGTATTTTTGCTACTATTACAAATCTGTGTAGTGAACCGAAATTACAGTTTTTGCATACAGATTAGCTACGCTGTTGCTATTCATAGATTTTCAGTCGTTAGTAGTATATCACCTTAATTTTAAATATTGTAAATTTGCACTTGCAATTGCTCTAATGCAACAATAAAATTTTAATCGAAATAACGTAATGTAAACTAATTCTTATAATATTTTTTAAAGAAAAACCATTTGCAAACAAATGTCATTTTAAGTATTAGGAGAGTAAAGAGATTAACACAGAAATGTGTGAAATAAAACTAAAGCTTTGACATTAATATTCACTTTATTTGACATCAACTAACAGCAGGGATTGTACAAGCTTTATTTTAATTTACTTTTTTTTTCATCTTTTTCCTCCTTATTTATAACATACAAATATGTCAGTTGATTTAATCAACATCCAAAATGTTTTACAAAAACTGACATTGTCAATACATATTTATACAACTGTGCTCAATATCACAAATCAGTAAAACATCTGCCATTTTATAATATTTTCACCAGTTTCATCGTTTACCAATCCTCTTACAAAGTAATAACGAATAAAAAAAAATAAAGAACTAACTAAAACACAAAAAAAAAGCAATATAATATTAAACCTGCGAAAATTATACATGTGGCAATAAAATTCGATGATTATATATAATGTATATAAAAAAAAAATACGAGAACGAAATAAATAAACAAAACAGTGGACGTATGTATACACGGAAGTTTAGTAATCTTGTGGTAGATACAAAACTAAAACAAGGTTAGATTATTCTGACTGATACACAATGTACGATATTGAGGAAAGTAGTTTTATTTTATAATTATTTAAAAAGGGTTAAAGATTGCCTATTTGTTTAGGGAAATTTGTTAAAAGACGTTATTACATGTATATACAAGATCAACTGTGGAAACAGAGTATAAGAAGCGAGTCAAAATGTTTAAGGTTTTTGGAGGAATAAAGTGCATTAAAAATGATGTTAATGGACAAAGATGAAATAAACAGATTTAGTTTTTTTACACTTTATTACTGTCATTTTTTTCTCTTTTGTTTAAAAAAAATAAACAAGGGATGATATATATTTAATATTATTAAAGTAATGAATTTCGATGTACACAGCAACCTCATGCATACAATCCCTTTACCATCAAATGCCAAAGAAGTATTGTATTAGCGATATCAAATTCGACAAAATACTCGGCTAATTTGTTATCACAATGAATTTTTTACTTATTTAAAATTGTAATTTAGAATATTTTCTTATAACCTACAAAGGCTCTACTTTATTTTAATATTAATGTCTACAGCTACTGCCAACAAACTTTCTTTAAAGAAAAGCTGTTTGCAAATCTTTGATATCTTATAACATTGTATTTGTAAAATATCAGAGGTTTAGCGTCTTTAACACTACGACCTCCACAATTGAAACGACAGTGTTTCACAAATATTTTGAAATATTACAATCGGCATGCCGCTATTATTGCTTATTTTTCAATTTTTAAAAACCACAAGGATTAAGATTTGTAAGGGACAATAAAATAGTTAAGTATGCACAACTCGTTAATGCAATGCCAAAAATTAAATCTGTTTATTCCATTACACGTAAAAGTAATTGGGAATACTTTTCTCTAAAACTAAATAAAAGTTTAATAAATTCGCATACGCAGTAAAAATGCGCATTTCTTCCGACTGAACTGCTGAGAAAACGCGGGTTCTTATAAACACACAATAGAACAATATTTACGATATTATTTGCAATTGTTCCTTTCGCTTCGTTTTACCACGACTCTCTTTCTTCTTCGTCATTTTGTTTAATTCAAGGAAATTTATTTTACTTTCTTAAAATTTACCAGCGAGTTTTGGAGTTCCTATATGGTGTGAGGCCGAATAAGGGGGCCCACACTCGTTTTGACTAGGTTAAACTTTCAAAGTTATTACGATCCATACGATAATATAAACAAATACTAAAAAAAGAAAAGAAAAAATTGAGTAAACAAGAGGTTAAGAGCCATATTTTTAAATTCATTATTTTTTTTTGTCTTCTAAGAAAACGTAAACAATGTGATAGTATAAGTAATAATAAGAAGGATGTAATAACAGTAAAATATCGTTTGTTACAAGAGGGGGAATAGAAATAAATGTTTAAAATATTTTCATGTACATATATAAAAACGTAGTTTTCTATTACATCATGACAAGATTTTGTTTTTTTTTTTTGTTTTATCGTGTTTAAACTGCTGTTATATCTATACAATTATTTACAAAGATTTTTTTAATTGTTTACGAACAAACGAAAGTAGTTCAAATATATAATACAAAATACACAATCTTAGAAATAAATTCCATACCCATTCCTCTAACGAACAGACGACCAATTATTATAGTAGATTGACACCGGTTTCAACTGTTTTCTGACCCTTTAATTTATGGATAAGCAAAGGACTTCACCTATTCTAGATTTTTGTCTGTTATTTTAATGGTCCTGACGTTTAAATTGTGCGTATAAAATCTATTTCTGAATTTATAATTTATCTATATTATATCGAATTATGTATATGTATATTATATATAAAGAAGACGAATATATAATTCCATATAATATAAATAAAATTACTTAATTCTGTTTTGTACATTTAAAAGTGTATTATTTATTTTTTTTACCTCAATCAATTAATCATACTTAATTACATCACTACGCTCGACCCACAGATAAATATATTCAGCACATCGTACGATAATAATAATAATAATGATAATTAATAAATGTAATTCATAAATCCACTTATAATATTTACAATATATACAAGAAAAAAAAAACGAAATAAATTTGTCAAACTTATATATAAATTGATATAATAATATACCTAAAAATTAAAAGAAAATTAGGACGTAGTAATTGCAATATTTTATTCCAAAAAATTAAATCCAAACTGGGAGCTGTTCATAGTATATAATAACAATAGTAAATATTTTTTTCTCGAACAGCGTTTCCTATTTAATACTACGCCACTGTCTTCTGTATAATATATATTTACAACAAATTCGGCGATATTTAGCCAGCAATTGATTCGGTATACAGATATAAAAAAATCGCACAAGACGAATGAATAAAAGATGTACAATATTATATAATAATAATAATTCGCGTAAAGTCAGATGGCGTTGAGCGTTGAACTAGCGCCCTCTCTTGCTAAGAACTTCGCTTTGTTGTGTGTGTATTATATATATTTGTTTTATATATAACTATATAATATTTCGACACAGCCATCTTCAAATCGATTATTTCTGTCGGATCAGCCACATCAATATACCAACTTCGATTTTTTTTTTTAAGCCAACTTTCGCCAACCGTGCCCGTGGTTTTCCAAATTATTTTTTTTTTTTTATAATTTGGGACAGAGATTCTCTCGCACCTCGCGAGATTTATTCCAACAAGTGAGCCAAAGTGTGAACGGCCTCAGCCATCTTAAGTCTCCCTCTCTTTCTTGGCTTTGTAATCCTCGCCCAGGATGGTCGCTATCTCGCCCTGCATGAACGCCCATGGTACGTTTGAATTGGCCAACGGGCATTTCTCCCCGCTTGGACAGTAAACCTGCAATAGAAATTCGAAATTTTAATAGTGATGACAAGTAAGAAATATACATATATCATAGCAATCATATTTTAGTTATTCGAAAATCTCAGAAAAGATATCAAGGTGATTTATAATAATATGAAGGCATTTTGACATCTTCTTCAACAAGTCTTTTAAAACAAAAAGAAATTGCTGAAGAAACATGGATCTCATTTTACTCAACAACTTAAGTCATGGGCCTTATAGGTCCGTAGATTTAATATATATATATATTGCTCTGGTTTCTCTAGCAAGTTGTCCACCATATCGATTTTTAAATTTACACTATCTTTGGATGTTTTAAGAGTTTTACTACATCCTAGAGACCTCCCTATTATCTATTTTAATTTTTCTATCTCTTCAAGGTTTTATTTCTACATACCAGATGGCACAGAGCGAAAAAACCAAACCTTAAACATCCTTACCATACGCTATCAAAGAAATAGTTATTCCTTATTCTTATTTAGTAAGTAGGTAGATGCCAGAGGGGTATGCTGCATCTGTCTCGCTCCAATATCCTACTCAAAATATACTTGTTCTAGTCCAATTCTTTGTAATAATATAATTAAATTCTGGTCATCAAAAGTTAACTTATACCGATATGTGCAATAAAGGCAGCGTTGATGTGTGCAAAATGTTGAGTTTATTTTTCACATAACCAGAATTAATTCAATAAGTGTGCAAAATATGTGATTAGTGCAATCTCAGGTAAATTTAGTGAATGCAAATATATTAAAAAAATATTCTGGCGAATTGCAAATTTAGCCATTTAAATGTGTTAAATATAATTAGGTAGTTTCCGTTAGTTAAATACTGGTAGAGTCACTTCTTCAGCAACAGTTACAAAGAAGGAGAGAGTATATTCTTTTGATGTTTAACAGCCATCAACTTCTATATACACAGATTATAAATTAAACTAATAAATAAGCAGTTAACTAAACAAGAACCGCTTTACAATAAAAACTCAAAACAAAACGCCTACAAACCATTTACTTTTAATCACCACTATCATCAATTAGAATTTTTAATTACAATTTTGAATTACCCATTTTTAAAGCAAATAATAATAATCAACAATATGTTATGCAACGACAAACAAAAACTTAACTAAATTAACTTAAATAATATCTAAGAAAACCATAGCAATATATAGATAAACTTTTTTTTATTATTTACAGAACTAGAACCAATTTTAATTTCAATAAATTTAGATATACCTAATTATTCTAATACAACGTCGAAAAGGAATATACAAGAAGTAAGGAGGAACAAATGTAAGAACCATGTAAGAAAATGCTGCCCATAAAATCGTTATTCAGAATCGCCTCTTTGAGCTCGACATAAACACAACTAAGAACCAATGAGTGGTAAACACGTGATTATACATAATTGCACCATCTTTCGTTAACATTAATCGTAATTACTTGGTCAAGTAATTTCTCACATGTGTGTATTTCAAAACTCTAACTGCTTCAAATAGCTCTTGGAGACAACTCAATGGGTCAACCTCTTCCAATCCATCGTTCAAACAAACCTACCATCCTACTCGCATCCTAACCGTCTTAGCAAGACTGTTGGAGTAACTACTACTGATCAGACTGAGATAAGAAATTGGTAAAAACCGAGAGCTCATTAAGAGAGAGGTAGATTCGTAATAACAGTATTGGAGGGGGTGAAATAAATAGTGAAAAAAGCAAAACAAGACCCCTATACAAAAATAAGAGACTGTTGATAACAATAGACATACAGAATGCTTCGAAATCAGTCCCTTGAGGCAGGATTTTGGGGAACTGCTTTGAAGAAACATCTTGTTTTATTCATACAGCATCCAACTATCATTGCCAACTATCTGGAGGGAAATTATATTATAGCCAGAGCCTGAAATAAAATACCGGTCACGGAGAGGTATGGAGTACCTCAAGGGTCAATAATAGGTCCCGTCACGATCAGGTGCTGAGAATACCAATTGGAGATGATGTTAGATTGATTGGATTGACGATAGTGGTTAACCAGAAGACCATAGTGGATATATTAAAATATTTGAAGAAAGAGAGGATAAAATTATATGTGAAAACGTGGAAAATGTTGACGTAACAACAGAAGAATTAATTAGCCAAGTGTCTAGGGGTCTATTTCGACGCAGACACGATGATGGACATACATAGTAAAAGAAGTCACTAGGTTTGGATGGGCCTGGACATGACGGAGAGGGAAACCGACAGCTCTTGGCGTTAGTAAAACAGTCAATAGCTTTGTTTTGGGCATCTATTTGGATTATGCTATTGGAAAGGAAGGTCTATAGTTCCAATTTATTTGCAGTGCAACGGAAAGCCATAATTAAAATCACAGCACCAGTTCGATTTAAGTTTTAATCGTAATAGCCAGTACTTTCCCGTTTGACTTAATGACAAAAGGTGAGGTAGAAGAAGTAAAAGTAGATGAAAGGAATTTTGTAGTAGGTCGGTAAAAAGAAAAGACAACATCAGAAGATTATAAAAAAAAACGATTGCGGAAAGCCACCATGCAAATATAATTTCCAATTGAAATGTAAATATTTTGCGTTTACGAACCTGAAATAATCACAAATACCAAATGTTATCAGTAACAAAGAAATGTGCATTAAAGTATAAATAACACATTTAAACCACATGGAAACCAGAAGCAGGAAAAGAATTAATCGTGTTTGGTAACATTATCAGAATCCTGTGTGGTGTGTTATACTTTCAAAAGAATTTTCGTAGAAATACATGAGTCGATTAAGATTTTCCTTTTCATTAAGAAAACAGAATTAAAACCCAGTTATTGATGTAATATCCTTTAAAAATGATAAACTTACTTCTAGACAAAACAGGCACTTATTCATTCATACACTGAGAATTACCACTAACTGTCTCGCCACAAAACACATAACCTGTATTGAGGACGACATGATTACTTGGAAGTATTGTGATGTACACAGTTAATTATTTAAAGATGCGATATTTATAGCACAGAAAGCATGATTAATTAACTATGTGATGTGAAAAGATAATGAATAAGGAATTCTATTGAAATTACTTAAAAGAAATGAATTAAGCAATTTCCTTGCTTACTGTGTTAATAGGTGCAATATTGCATACATCCTATATGATCTTATTTTGAATAGGTAATGCTGATTAAGTAATAGAAGTAATTGAAGAAATATTAACCCCAAATGGAAGAAATACCTTAAAAGAATTTTAATAATAATGATTTATGCCTGGTATATACAGTAACAACATTAATAATACAGTTAGATTTTTGGTGTAGGAGAAAACAGGTTTTTAAATTTTTCAATTATTTTTTGGCAACTTCATTAGTAAGTAATCATGCCAGCACTAAAAATATTGTGTTAAACATTAAACATTTTTTTAGGTAATTGGAAAATTTTGAAGTAGGTATAATCCATTTTAGATTCTTCTAATAAATTACAAGGTCTGACAAATAGATCTAACAGAAAGAATAAATGGACAAAGACACAAAGTTCTCCTCAAGGTAAATGTGATTGAAATGAAATTAGTACAATTAGAATTTTAGATAAACTTGAAGATTTGGATTCTTAATGAAAGAATGTTTGAAGTATTAGAAGAAGAGAATGACTTTTTCTTTTTGCATTGTTTCTTATTTCTTGTAAAAAAATACACAAACATTCAATGAAGAGAATGCTCACTATGCGATGGAGGTGATTTAATATCAGGAAATGGGAGAAACCCGGGGAAAGACTATAATTTGCAACAATCTTTACAGATAGTCTCATTGATGGATGAACTTCAATACAATTTGTACAAATGCTACAGTTGGGTCAAGAAGCATCAGGATATACTAAGTATTTCATTGTTACTGCATCAATATCTTAGCAGATAAAGTCGATAAGGCAGATCTCTATTCATCTTAGCCTAGCGATCATGAGAAAACACGTTTTATTGTAAAGATGGTAATGGTTATTTAGCACACATTTTTGCAGTACTTTATTATAAGTACTTTCATGTCTAAAAAAGGAAAAATCTTCAATATTCCTGCAATCCTGTAGATATGAAACGAGGATCCAATTTCATACTTTGGTAGGGATTTAGGAGTTAAGTAAAAGTACCGGCTGTACTTGTTAGGGATTTGAAGAAAGTTTTGTTGGCTATACATATGCAGTCAATGGATTAAATGAAATTCCTTGTTATCCAAGCTTGCGCAATTAATTTATTGCTTCCTCAGAGACAAAAAAAAAACAACAAATTGTAAAGTCAAAATTACAAAATTAATAAAGTTATCACCAGATTATTTACAATACAAAAAATTAAACAAGCCAAAATAGTGGGGCAAAAAACTAAATTCATTTGAGCCGAAAAACGAAGCATATAGTTCTAAATTGAATTTAAATTTAAATTTAAATTAATTAAACCTCAACAAATATGCATAAATATTACTCAAGTTGCCAATAAAATGAACACATGTCCTACAAAACTAGGCATTACATTAACCAGGTAAGGTTAGGACGAACATAAAAGTCTCGAATTTGAGCAATGACAACCAAGAACGCAGTGTGGCCAACCTACTTACAATAAAATTAGAAAGCCAGCGACAAATCACTGTTATTTTTGAAATAGTGGCGGGATGGAAGCAAATTCATTTGAGCCAAAAAACGAATATGGTTCTAAATTAAGTTGTTGAATTAAACCGTCACAAATATGCATAAATATTATTCAAGTTAACAATATTAGATGTAAAATTAATGGCCTTTTCATGTTTGACAATGTAGTACATTTCTAAAAATATACTTTTTGACCATATTGGTCCCTGATGTAAAATTCTAATACCTTCAAAATTAAAGCTATGATCTTTGTTCATATAATGATCTACTAGATTCGTATCAAATATTATAAATAAAAAGCTGAAATTATATGCAGAGAATGTTTAGGTTTAGGCCGGGAAGATCAACGATTAATGCAATACATACATTAGATCAAGTGATCGAGAAAACACAGGAATGCAATAAGGAAATACATATAGTTTTCGTAGATTTTAGAAGAGCATTCGACCCATTACGAAGGGAGAAAATAATAGAAGAGCTAAGAAACCTAAAAATACCAAAAAAATATATAAAGTTAATAGGAGCACTACTGGAAAACACAAACATGAAAGTAAAATTCCAAGGAATAACAACAGAAGAGACAAATATAAATAAGGGAGTGAAACAAGGAGACCCAATCTCTCCAACCCTATTCAATTTAACGTTAGAAGGTATCATAAGAAGAGCCAAACTACACAATAAAAATATCATTGCCGATGATTTGCAAATAGTAGCGTACGCTGACGATATAGCAATAATAGCGAAGAAACAAAAAGATTTGATAAATGCAATTAACAAATTAGAGAAGCAAGCAAAGAATTATGGATTGGATATCAACGAAGAAAAGACGAAGTATATGAAGATTGGGAGTGAAATAGAAGAAAGCATAAACCACCTAAGAACTCAAAAATACAAATTTGAAAAGGTTACGACGTACAACCACCTGGGAGACACATTAGGACAAACATATAAATATAGGATAAAATAGCGAATACAAAAAGGCTACCAGGCATTTGGCAGAAATAGAGTAGTAAAGAGAAAGTAAAAACAATAGCAAAGCAAACAAAATAAAAATATACAAAAATCTAATAAGGCCTGTTATTACGTAAGCTATGGAAACAGCAGTGTTAAATAAAAGGGAAGAGGAAGACTTGAAAATAATTGAAAGGAAGATATTAAGAATAATATTAGGATACAGATACAACAAAAGAAGGAGTAAAAAGAGCAAAAAAAAAACAAAGAGCTAGAGCAGGAGTTGGGGAACGAGAATATAGTCAGATATATAAAGGCAATAAGATTGAATTGGGCGGGTCACATAATGAGGAGAAGACGAACGGAGATGGTGAGAAGGATCGCCCAGTGGATTCCACTGTGGTCAAGCAGGAAAGGTAGACCGAAAAAGACCTGGAGAGAAGAGATAGAAGAAGATGCGCGAGCACTGGGAATAAAATAAAAATAAAATGGAAAAAAATAACCGAATTAGCGAAGGCCAATAAAAAAATGTAAATGATTATGAATAATAGAGAAACGAGGATTAATCCACCTCAATATACAGTTTTTTATATTAGCCATAATCCTAACGATTGCTAGGCTTCATGATGATGATGATGAGATTTCGTAACTTCAATTTTGAAGATATTAGAATTTTACATCAGGAACCAAATATGGTCAAAACGTTACTACATTGTCAAACATGAAAAGGGCATTAATATTGATTTACGCTTATTTGTTGAGGTTTAATCCAATGACTTAATTTAGAACCATATGCTTCGTTTTTTTGGCTCAAATGAAATGCTCCACTATTTTGGCTTGTTTAATTTTTTCCGTTGTAAATAATCTGGCTTTCAATTTTCTTACAATTTGTAGTTTTTTGTCTTTTAGGAAGCAATAAATTAGACGGATCACAAGGCGTTTCACTTAATCTATTGGCTCCATACAATACTTTTTTTCAAATACCTTTGATAGGTATGTATGAAATTTGGTTTATTTCTTTCAGCCATTAATGTGCTAGTTTGGTTTTGGGTCTTTTGGAAAAGTTAGGAAAGGACACATATATGATGTATCTTATTTAATAATTTTATAGAAGTGTGCGCGCTGCATTTTAGACAAAGTACAGAAAGCAATCAAGAAAATTGGTGCCTTATTGACGGGCAAAGGACCTAAAGAGTCGTAGTCTCATACACCTATAGAAGAGTAGAAAATCTACGGCTTCTATTTTTTAAAAATTGATGTTTTATGGATAATTTTAATTTGTCAAACATAATTGCTCTTACCTCTGATCCAGCTCCTTGCCTCTTTATACTATCCCTACTGCAAGGGAAACAGAATTTGTGATGAGGGACCGACGGACATTGGACAAAGTGAGTATCCTCCAATCTTTCCTGGCACAAAGTGCATTTCAGCACTTGCGCTGGCGCCGGTGGTGTGACACCCTCACCAGTGGTTTCGCTCACCGGCGCCCCGAGTGTGGTACCCGCTCCCGCTTCGGTAGAAGTGACTGTCGTCGAAGACACGTGCCTCGAGCCGGAAGACCGTCTACCACTCGATGAGCCGGCTGGAACACGGAGGTGTGATTAGCGAAAACCAGGATTCCGCGACAATCGGTGCTTACCGGTGGAGTTGGGACTGTGCTGCGAACCTCTGGACGCAGACCTGGGGGCAACGTTGGTCGGAGGGCTACCGCCAGTGGATCGCGGACTGCCCGGCGGCAAATTGTCAGCTACAGAAATAAGCGCAGCCATTGGATTTTGCCCGGAACCTGCACTATTTTGAGTTTGTTGTGTACTACCTGTTGTGTTAGATTCTGGCGGTGAACTCGTTCTATTACTTAGGGGCGAACTGGAGTTCGTGCTGTTTCCACTCGCCACCGAAACAGGTGTCGTATAGCCTAAAATACAAAATCAAAATGATAAAATTTAATTCTTTAGAAACACATTACAATATAATCAAATAGTGTAGGTTTGTGTTCATGCCATGATGAGATGCAATTACAGATGAGCAAATTTATTTGAACAGTATCTATTATCTGTGAGTAACAAATAAAATTATCTGTTATTTGTGAGCGGACGAATAAATATATTTAGTAAAATTATGTATAAAGAAATGTATTCATCTATTTCGGTTAACGCGGCGTGCGTTATTTCGGGTTACCATTAGATTTACGCTTGACAGAACTTAAATTTCGTAGAGACGCAAATAAAATAGGATTTCAAGATTTAATTACGATAATGTAACTTAGATAGAACCGGGTGATTTAAGAAAAGCGAGTATATAGGGGGCCAATTGATCTCGCGGAATTAATAAAAACTCTTATCTACAACAAGTTAATAGGCACTTTTGGGGAGGGTTCAGACATTTTTACGGATGGATCAAAGGGTTAGGGTGGCGTTTGTTGTTTATAATAAAAGTATTGAAATATATGATCAAAAGTTTAAATTAAAGGACCATTGCGATAATTTTCAAGCTGAATTAGTTGCAGTAAGTCAGGCGGTACGTTATATTTATCTATAGTAGTTTAGTCAGTAGCAGTTTACCTGCATTAGAGGCGTTAGGGAGATTATAAAATAAAATTAAATTATGCGAGGGGGTGTACAACTTTGTGGCCTACGACTCACATGGGTACAATCGGTAATGAGAGGCAAAATAGGCGGTGTCTAGGGGGGATAGCGCGATTATTAAGTATGAGTTAATTTCATTGCCTAAATTATGTATAAAACCAGTTCGTAACTATAAAAGTATTTACTAATAATTTCGTCGTTTAAATGATTATCAAGATATTGATATTTATTCGGATAATATTCTGATCACAGTAATATACAAAAGAGCAAGAAGTTTCCCATGCACATATATTAAAAATTCAAATAAGGAATCGAATTCAACGAAGTTTCAATTATTATTAACACAAACATAGCATTAGATCATGTGGCATCTGTATACATACAGTATACATTAACACTAATTGTACATCAAATATAAACATAATTATGTAATTTACACTCACACAAAGCCTCCAGAGAGATATTTACATTTGTAGAATATCCGGTTCAAATTACAATAATTGGTTTTGACTCTATGCTTACATTCACATTTTTTTTTATGAATACTCCATATACACACATGTTTGTTTTTTTTAAATACTTTTCAAGTCTTTTGCAATGACATAATTTAATAGCTGCACTAAAACTAGAGTACCTACATAAAATTCAGCTAATTCTGATAAGAAATCAGGAACAGATAATAGCAAGCACGTACGAATACATTTACACACAATCTTCAATCGATTTCGAAGGATCTATAATATATTGTTATTATTACTACTCAGTTTTCTGCAGGGGAACCGAATAGAACTTCTAGTCAAGCAAAATATGTGAAGTTAAAAATTTGTTTTCATATAAAAGACCCAAAGATTTATAAAGATTAGAAGATATTGAATTAGCAAGAGGAGAAGCATGTACGTTCAAATATAAATGCAAAATTTTGGGTCTAATCATCTTCTACATATTCTTCTATAAATAATTTTATCAAATTCTAAAATGCAAGAATGGTTTGGAAATGCATATGTGGCCATAATTAATGTAATAAAATCACTGGGCTTTGTGCGCCCGGATATAAAGTATAGATAAGATAAGATGAATGAGCAAGGAGAAGTCAGCAAGAAAAGAATCATCAGCTTGATAATAAGCCCAGAACCTACTCTAGTAGCGTCCAAAAACTCTCCATAAAGGTAGATACGAAGCTTGATCAAAGAAACCCACGAAGAATAGTAGAACAATACAGTCATGGGAACATCTTTATCACGGACCATAAAGAAAGAAGAATACTAGATCTTAGTAAAAACTACCTTTCCATAGTAGTAGATCTACGATCAGAATCAGCAACCAAAATCTTAACTGCAGACTGCGTTACGGAATGGCAGACACTGGATACCACATTCTGTGTGCATACCAAATTTTGGATGTAGGAGACAGGCAGCTTTTTAGAGGCCAAATATGAACTGTGAAGATTCAATTGTTCTAAACAAAGAAAGTAACTGCTTTGTTAATGTAAACTTTCAATTTATTGGCCAAAAAATGTATTCTAGATTTATTGGAATTAAAATTTAAAAATCCAATTGAGCACTTTTACTTTGACAATATGTTGTCTATATAAGAGAGAGTATAATTTATTTTAGTTCTGCATTTTGTATTCATGATTACGAAATTGTAACAAGCAAGGAAATATTAGTGTTGTTAAAGTATATGCCTTTCAGAAGTAATTAATTGCATATACGACGATAGACAAGGAATTTCTCTAGATTTAAACACATTTTAATGCTATACTCTGCAGGAAGATAGAACAACGCTTTTTATAAGAATTAAGTAAACATATTTTTGCTCAATGGTGGCATTAGCTTGATTTAAATTTCATAATTTGGTTTATTACTACGTGGTATGTTATTAACAACAATATAATTTTGAATAGCTGGGTATATTGTTGCAACAAACTTGTGCTAATTTTAGATTTTTACTTTATGACATCTGTTTCTTATGATTTGCGACTTTATTCATTTGTTTAAATTTGATATATTAATGCGAACTTAGAAACAAAGATGATTTTTTTTTTCAATTCATACAAAGTTATTGAGTTATTCACAATCTGTAGGAAAACATCTTCGATTTCTCGTGTGGATTAATTACCATATATGCTTAATAACAAGTGCAAGTGGATCAAAACACTATCTTAAAATCGAATAGAGTATATGAGCCTACAAAGATTTTGAAAGCTTGGGGAAAATATCCCAGTATTTTGCAGGCGGAAATACACGTTATTGAAAGATGCATCCAGTAATTGGTAAAACTTACCGAAAGCATCAGGACAATATCATTATAAGCAGCCATCAAAACGTGGTTTGGAAAGGGATATTAAACAAGCTAGGAAAAGGAGCAGGTAATGTTTCAGTGGATTTCCTGACACACAGGAATAACAGATAATCTTGCAATCTTGGAGCTAGAATGCTATTCTTAGGGGCCGAGCCCTTTTACGGGATTCACAGCAGTACTATAGTGACGAGAAGAAGAAACTAAAAATTGAAATAGAGCAGAGAAAATCCAAGTATTGGCAGAATCCCCAGGCAAGCCTTCTGGAAATCTATAAAGAAGAAATTTATAGAATGCAGTAAGAAAACTATTCGTATATTAACAGGAATCCTTTCGAGCTGAAAGGATATCTAAGTAAGCTTGGTTTAGCAGAGGAATCTCTGAGGAACTGGATGAAACAGCCATCAATCTCCTCTCAAATTGCGCAGCACTGTGTAACTCAAGGACGTTGCACTGGGAGAATGTGAAATCGAAGGGGGAGATTACCTCACCTGGGGCCTTCTCAGATCCTTTTTAAAAGGAAGAAGATTTGACGGTCAACTGTAAAACAGCAAGAGTAGGGGACACAATAGACCTTTTAGGTTGCAGTGTATTACCATTCTTCAAAATTTATACATGGATTGAAAGGAGTGTACATGTGTGATACTTTGGCACAAAATCAAAATATAAGTTGCCATTTAAAAAATCAAGTTACCTTCAGTTAAAGTCTAGCAAATTTCATTCTTATTATGGACAACTGTATAAAATTACGCCTATGAAAATGTCATTGTTCCATTAGACTAAGTGTGCAGCCGCAACAGAAGTATGGATACCCTTAAATGAACATAAGCATCATCCACATTGCCTTAGACGAAAGTTTGCCCCGGTGTCACTATTTATGGAAGCACTAGTATTATAGATAAAAATATAGTATGCAAAGATATACTGGATATTTCTTTTAAAATAACGGAGTTGTGAACATTATTGTGAAGTGTCTTCTTCTTCCGGTCAAAAGCTTCTTCTTCTAACATGAAAAATATAGCTGTACCTTTGGTGCGACACCCATTATGTTACAAAGAGTAGCGGGCACAATCTAAGTTTATTGGGTTATTGGAAGTTTTTGGATTGGTGGTATCATGGAATAAATAGTAACAAAACCAGAAAAAAAGGATTGGAAAGAACATATTTTCTGGTTTTTTTACTATTTATTCTAAGTTTATTGGTTAAAAAAAGCCCTTATCCTTTAGAGATATTTTCCTAGAAAAATAAAGTTTAAAAGCTATACCCGTGCGTCAAGTTTATTGCTATTGGCGCCAATTTTGACATCATTCGCAAATGCCAATACCGTTCGCCATTCTATTCACAGTACTTATATACCTGTTGATTTTAATTCTTAACAGCGACCGCTACGCGTCTGAGCGTTAATAACAAATCGTTATTCCTACAACACCGTCGCCCGATCAGAATTCCAAACACGATTCGCGACTCCAAACTGACCTTTGTATCTCGACGAATGAAACGTGCCGATACTGTTTGCGAGTTCCATTAACGTTTTCCGTGCGATTTTCGAAATTTGCACGCACTAGTGTTTCATGATATGTGTAAGGAATTCGATGCGTATCCAGCGTCTGGGCATTTGGCGAGTCAGCAGTTGTGATTCCGTTGCGACGAAGTGAACTTTGCCGGAAATGGCATCCGGGAAGTCGACAACTTGAGGTTGTTGCGTAACTTTTGTATGGAGTCGAATATTTCTGCGATTGCCAAGGTGCAACGCAGTATAAGCATTATCGAGAGCGTGACAATTTATAGAATAAGTATTAAGTATGCATGTATAAAACTTAACAGATTGCTATTCACGAAAGTTTCGCAAAGTTTCCTACAGGCAGCAATTGTACAGGTAAATGGTGAGGTAATATCGTAAAATAGCAACGATTTGTTCCTGCTTGTATGTATTATTCTATAGTACCATTAGATTACCTTATTTTTAGGTGAGAAGAAGCAATAAACAGAGATTGATGCGCCGAGAAAAAGTGCCAAAACCTCTCGAAAATTAACAAAAGAATTACTTGATAATTAATCGATGTCTCTTTGCCAAACGTGGGAGCCCGCAGTATTTTGTTCTTGGACGCTTGGACCAGCCACTGTCCTGATACAAATCTATCCAATAAACATGTGAGTATATTAACGATCCCGAAGAAGACTACATTAATGATACTCCCTCTTGATGTAGGGGAGGGTGGGGCAAGATGGGGCCACGAGGCATGATGGGGACATCGTCTGATCTACAAAACGGCACTAAGCATCTGTCAAATAATAGCAGTCCTCATATTGACAAGTGCTGTTTTATCTTTGTTGTAATGTAGGAATCTTTACTAGTCGTAATAACAAAGTTATTGCTGTTTGTGCGTGAACTTTGCAATTTCCAGAATTTCGTTATTATTTTGATGGTGAGTTCAGCGGCCAGTGTCGGAAGCATAAGTAAATCATTTACAATTACACTTTTTTGTGCTTATTAATTGATATGTATTGCATATACTTTCTATAGTGTGTTATTTGTTTATTTCAAATATTTAATATGTTATTATAACATAAGCAGAAAATGTCCCAAAGAGGCAAGATGGGGCTATTGGTATGGGGCAACATGGGGACATCATTATCTCACTCTTCAGTCTGGTCCGTTATGCATGGATATGCCATTATGTTTTCTCGAAGACATAATGCCTATTTCTCATGTTAGGAATAAAGTACAGGTTCAATCAAAGCGTAACAAGGGAAAGACAACAAACCTTACAAGCAATACGTATAAAAATCTGCTACAAGAAAATAGAAGTCTGGAGAATCCCTAAGTCAACTAAAAGTGCTGAGGGAGAGTTAAAGGAAAAAAATGACAAAGAAGAAAACAGAAGAGATCAAGAAGCCGAATTTTGTAAGAAAAGCCAAGAGATAGATTTTTAGAAAACGTCAGGGAAATAATCAAGTTCTTCTGTTGAGGAAGATGGCGCTCAATGTTAGTATTGTAAAGGGAAGTATTGATACAATGCCATGGATGGCGAGGTTGGATACATTGAGGCTGTGCGAATAACGTGGATGACTTTGTCTTCTATTATCTCAATTGTGAAGATTAAGTTTAATATTCTTATCGTTATTGTATTTTTTTATTTTAAGTAGTTCCGCTTTAAAGAGTTTAAGCTTTGTTCCTGCATGTTTTTAAGAAATATTTTAAGAATCTCTTTTTTTACCTATTACCTAGATTTATGGTACGACCCATTCGTAACTCACCTGGAACCCCATCTTGCCCCACCTTCCCCTATATGGTTTTCGTATATGGAAAAACTGTGAGAAAATTTTCTGACCATGTACTGCTATATGATTACGATATTGTGTTACATAAACGCAATAATATTATAAAACTGCAATCTAATCAATTTCGGCGACAAAATATTACGACATATTTGCTTACGCTTGGTATAAAGGCGCATACGTTGATCAAAGACCGAATGTATTTGAAAGTTAATGTTGCTTCCTCTTTCTTACTCCATATGTGGTAGCTATGCTATCGTACGATGGTGTAATAAATTCCTCTGTTTTGAACATATCTTTCAGGAGTTTTATCACCATGCAGAATAATCCATTCTATGTTTAAATATATAGAAATTATTGGCAAGTATTTTAACGTATAATAAAATCGATAGGATAATGCCGACATATTATTGTAAGCTCTAATGCGAAATAATTTGTAATATAGATGTTAGTTTTCGTTAATTTTTAAAATTAGATCCAGCACTAAAACTACAGGTCTATTATACAATCAGCCAGTCTCTATTACCTATAGTTAACCCCAAAGATGTCTAAAAAATATTTAGAGTTGTTTATATTTTTTTTGCTTATCTGTTTAAAAAAAAAAATCACGATTTTTATCGTAAGAGTTTTTCTGTATCTCTTAACGTTAGAGAGTTACGCGTATTGACAAAATGTTAAATTTACCATTTCCCAAAATTTATTTTACCCACTCATAGTGTTTTTCCGCAGAAAAAAAATGCTTAACGCATACCTATATGTGATCTACATGTTCCCAATGTTTGATAAGTGTTTGAATTTCCGGGTTCCGAATCTTGTTAGTAGACTAGAATATACGGGCCAATAATTCAAATAGGGTGAAGATTTACAGTAGTTGGCAAGTAAACAATCATTGACACTGATCATATTTTCATTTATAATCTTTACCTCATATGAATTATATGCAATAATGAATTCTATTTTAGAATTTTGAAATTTAAAGATTCATGTTCTTTCTTTGCCGTTTAAAAGCTCATATAGCCCATCAATCACATTAACTAACAATAAATGACATTAATACTTGAAATCCACATTTCTTAATAAAATTTATCACTACTTTATAAACCTCAATGTATGTACTGGAAAAGGTATGTCATATTCTGGGCATTCCAGGAACAAATTATTCAAGTTGCTAATTCGTAACAATACGAGCAAGCAGGCGAATCGATTATCTTTAATGTGTATAGGTGTACTGGGAAACTATCGTGCTCAAATTTCATCCTAGTGAACGTAGAGAAAGAGTAGGAAGAAAGTACGCGAGTGAAAAATAGATGGATGGATTAATATACTGTGTGAGTTTTCTTTGCATGTTGTTTGCCATCTTTGCTACAATTTTTCGCGACGAAAATGATATCGAGTTTTAGCACTAACTAACCTTCCTCCAATGAACAGTTATAGTAGGTCACATTGAAAATGTGTGTAAGGCTCGGTTGATATTAATATACATAG
The DNA here is from genome assembly GCA_004143645.1 of Protaetia brevitarsis. Classification (NCBI taxonomy): domain Eukaryota; kingdom Metazoa; phylum Arthropoda; class Insecta; order Coleoptera; family Scarabaeidae; genus Protaetia; species Protaetia brevitarsis. Next base: position 2,284 of record RXPK01002354.1, on the reverse strand, counting down.
GATCTTCAGTGCCACTGGTCAATCTAATGCATTATACGGAGAAATTCGTATATATACTTAATAAGCGGAAGGATAATTGAATGAGAATTTAAAATGGAAATCTTGGAAATTAACATGAAGATATTTCCTAGATTGTCGTTCTAAACCTACAATAGTTATCTATAAAGGATAAGAATAAATGTAGGACGACTTTAAGCCACTATACATGAGTTAATTAACTAACGCTAATTAATAATTAGGTCACATTAAAGATGTGTGTAATACTTGGTTGATATTAGCATACATGTTTTACCCAAAATAACTTAATTATTCTGTGTTGCTCCTTCAATTTAATACAATTTAATAGAACTTCCCACACAAATGATGCAGTTTTGTAAACCATTTTCTCTTTCACAAGACTTAAGTAAAATAAAAACTCAGAATCTGTCATACCAAACTTCTCGACGCTTTACATATTCCAGAGCCTCCATAATTGCCTTAATCTTAACTGAAAAAAAAAATTCGTTAACGCAATAAGACGAAAATATCTACCATTGCTGACAAAGTGAAAGGAACCTGTATCTTTAGTTTTACGTTTCGTGGTTTTTTGGAAAATAGAATGGAATTATAATCTCAAAGTAAACTTCAAGTTGTATAGTGTTAACATCAACGAAGAGGACTTGAGTGATAGAAACGGAAAGATAAATTTGACGTGTATCAATTCGTGTGTTATACTTCTGCCCAAAACCATAAAAATTTTAATTGAGGCTAAAGGAAGAGCACTTTTACGGTGATTTAGTCTTTTTGGCATATATGTATGTTCACAATATGAATGTATTGAGGTGATGCCAATAAATTGATATTATTATTATTATTATCAAATACTGCGTAACCGCATCCATACCATGTTTTTGCATAAATAAGAGTATAATCAGTGAGGTTGTGGACAATCTCCTCAGGCATCGCTCTATAATTTGATCTTTTAAGAAGAAAAAATTGAAAATAATAAAAAGATGTGTTTTGAATTCAGGGAAAATTAAAAGCAAACATCAACTTTGACATTGTAGGCGTGATTACCCCTTAATTAAGATACATTGTTTAGTTAGCGGAAGCAGAAATGATAAAGAATTTAAAAAAGTTTGTGACATACTATTTGCATTCTGCAAAACTGCTCATAAAATTTGCTTGACATTTAATTGGGTCGTCAATTATTTCCCTTAGGTGCAAAGGTGTTCAAGTTAATACCACTGGGTTTTGAACAACCATTTTAAAAATGACTTCATTGCTTAAATCTATAATTATAAAAGAAAGCTTTATTAAAAGATCTGTTATTCAAATAATCGATTCGGATTAAAAAAAAAATAATGTTTTTATTGACTAATGTAGAGACCTTGCCGCCATATCTCAACAAGAGTTCATCACACATAAAACAGCGAGGAAAAGACGTCACGGATGACGTCCTACTGACGTAGCAACGTGCTTCTAAATAATGCTTTCCGCGTTGACCTTGATATTAAATATACCTCGCGTTGAGAGCAAGGCTTGCGAAGATAGATCGGCTAAGCGTGTGTATAGTATTGTATGTGTGTGTGTGTTTTCACGTAGATGCGAATTATTTTTCGACACGTAACTCCTTGCATAGACGTGTAAATACGTGGGTCGCGAACGTTACGCCCGGTTGTGAAATATTTCGCGTGCGACCCGTTCGTAGGAACGGTGTCACAATGGCGGAAGTTCGATTTTTGTGCGATGCGACAACAGCGCCCACAACATGCGACGCGCATCGCTGGTTTCTATTAACACACATTCGCGCCTACCGCGATGACTGGTTAGGAGAACATTTCGACTTTCGACCTCTTTTTCTGCTATCTTGGTTTGTACTAATAGTTAAACGGGTTTGCGGCGAATGCGAGAGATGTTCGTTTGACATTTAGGCAGGTGGAAAATTATCGAGACACACTAATTGGCGTCAGTTTTCTGGTGATGGAGATCAGATGTTATTTTCGGATATATTCTTTCGTATACATGTGACACATCATTCAAGTCGTAACTTGTCAAAATTACTAATTAGTCATTTCGCAATTATGTCACGGTTCTGAGCTTGTATTCCATGTAATGGAAACCGTATACATACACCCACACACTTGATGATATCACATCCATAAATAACCGCGCACAGTACCCAGACATTATTTTGTAAACATTTCTATAAAAACCCATGATTATTTTTGTTCATTTAACGTGATGGGTACTATCTTCTAAAATACAAAGTATTCTAATTCAAGTCCTACCTTCTAGTTTTCTG
>RXPK01002353.1:0-75317 GCA_004143645.1 Protaetia brevitarsis | reverse complement strand
AATGTCCCAGCATAAACACGTAAGCTTACGATAAGCTTGCACTTGCTTAATGTTACCTTGTCCAGACAAACTTAACAGTAAAAGGTAATGCTGCGGTTAATGCAAGGTTGCGCAAAGTTATTATATAAGGTACGGTGACTTCGTGTAATTGCCGGAGTGATTCGGCGTCAATCGTTTATCGAAGTATGCATTTTTTTTTGGTTTAACCGCCCATTCCGCTATTCGTCATCGACGCATTATTTGTTGTGTCCATTTGTTGTTACGCGTTAGCAGTTTCAGTGTATAATAGTGTTAAAACATCATTCATGCGAAAGTAAGTATTACCTAAATTTTATATCTTTTACTAGATATGCGTTGGTTGCTTCAAGATATCAATAGTTTATAATTCTAACCGATGAATTGAACTGTGTCTGCCCCAATTGCCCAACTATGCATATAATCTAAAACTAATTTTCTACACATAAGCGCATAAGCCAATGCACTTAGTTAAAAAGTTATAGTTTATATTTGCTAACTAGATAGCTTTGTAGTATAATTTGATTTTTATAATTCAGAAAATTATGAATATTAAATGTTTGAGTTTTTTTCAGCTTTAATGACGGAAATAGAATTTTTTAATAAATTCAAAAATACAACATATAAATTTAGAGTTATTAATTAATAAGAATATATATATATGTATTTGTATCTCTTATTTCAAGAAATCATTCTAATGTTATCAAATATTTTTAGGAACCGGATTACAGTAATGAGGCTCACCAAATTAAATTAAACCAGGCGTAATGTGGAAGGTCTTAGAAATTTTTCTTTCATAGCAGAGTGTTTAGAAACTAAAATGGATACCGTTTAAGGTTTGGCCAACAGCTGCCACAATACAACAGGCATTATATGGTAACTAAAAGGATTAAGAGGAGAATCAATTTCATAACTTATGAAATTCTTTTTCAGCGAATATAAAAGCTTCTATGACATTAGTGAAACCATCAATTAGTTGAAAACTCTTCTTGGAAAAAAAAGTTGGTGAGTAATATGATATTAATTTAAATTATTACCTGTTTTTTAAGTCCGAAACCATGTTCATTTATTGAATAATTCCAAAAAAATTTACAGATTCGATATTGAATATCAACCCAGGAAGAACGATTAAGAGTTTGACATCAAACATCCTAAAAAAGCCACTAGAGACAATATTGCGCGCAAATCATTCTCTAACAGGGAAAGCTTAAAAAAAAACCCTTTCCAGAAGACTGAAATGCTTAAAATTATTTTTGGTGATTATTTTATTTAATAACACTAAGTATGTAAAAATAAGATAGTTTGTATTTTGTAGTAACGAGGGAAACAGTTACTTTCATAATATCCACGACGACTTGTCGACTCTTGGAAAACTGATAGCCGTTTCCTGTCTTCCCATCTCTGGTATTGTTTAATTTTTTAATAGTTGTCGTTTTTTTTTACAGAGAATCGCGGAACACGATGGCAACGGAAAATAGATTATAGTGTTGTTTCTATATAAATATAAAAACGCAATCTAAATATGTATATAAATATGTAGAAGTTTTCTTTTATTATTAAATACTGAAATTCTAATTTAATTTGAATGAATTTTACTTGATGCAAACAGATGTGATTTTGAAAACAATAAAATATTTTAGGAGACGAGGACGGCATCCGAAAATAATAAAAAGAACGCAAATTATATCTAATTTACTAAAATTCTCTCTGAGTTTTGTTTAGCAATAATTTTGTAAAAAACATTTTTGGAAACACTTGGAAGTTACATAAAGTTTATTTGTACGAAATTTATTTTGGTTTCAGCTTGCTGGTTATATCTTTCCTTAAATATTTTAGTAATTTTCAAAGTCACATGAAGAAGAGGTCATATACCCAATCCTTCCTTGGCTATAGCCAAGCTTTAGAGAAAGCTTATACAAACCTTGATAAAAGCTTACAACAATCAAAACAAAATAGGAATTGGGTATTAATTTCTTCATTTTCTTGGTTTTTAGGTCAAAAATATGGAAATGTACATTAATAAGGACGTTTCACTTTGATTTCAAAAGCTTTTTCAAGTATACATATAAAAATATAAATTGTAAATGGTGTAACTTATAAGTAAATTGTTTAATAAATGATAAAATCATAATTCAAAATTCATAGTAAACAATGTTTTGTTTATTAAATAAAAAATGTATACCATTTTTAATTTATATTTTTACATATATCTTGAAAAGCTCTTGAAATTAAAACGAAACGTCCTTATGTACATTTCTATATTTTTATGACCTAGAAACAAGAAAAGAAGAAATAATATCCAATTCCTAATTTTGTTTGATTGTTACAAACTTTTATCAAGGTTTGTACAGGCTTTCTCTAAAGCTTGGCTCAACATTGTCATTCCAACCTTGTCATATCGTTTTACAGACAAGCTTATGGGAACCTTGCCATGGTAACCTTATCACATGCTTTTACAGACAAGCTTAACCTGTAACCTTACTTGGGAAAAACCTTGTCCTATGGTCAACTAGCAAGCTGTCATAACCTTGCAGTAAGCTTACACCCTTGCCATAACAAGCTTGCTGACAACCTTTTTCCCTTGTCGGAACAACGTTTAAAAAGGCTTGTATTAACCTTAAATTGTTATCTGGGGTAAAACGGGCCTAAAGTTATACGTAAAAAAAATATTCGTCTAGTACCGTGGCAGCATTAAAGTTGGGTCAAAATTTATACCCACAGAACGCAGAGAAAACTGTGGATTTATTACTAAATAGATTGTTTCCAGGGGATACAGTTATAGATGACGAGGAGGAGCATAAGCTTATTAGGAAACTAGCGAGTAAGGAATCTAGGGATGCAGATGATTTAGGTTTTTCTGATTCTGAAATAGAAGTTGCTTTTAAGAAAGATATTTGACTAAGAAGCTAATTTTAAAAGAAATTTGGCACTGGCTTCATCTCTTTTTTGAGGACGGTGGTCATCTCTCTGCAGCAAGAGGGTATAATCTGTCCCGCGAGCGGGATAAATGCCATCAAGTTTAAACGATAAGTATTTAAGAAATATTTTCTGAACTCGCTCGATGAGCAGCTGTTGGTAAAGATAGTGCGGATACCAAACAATAAAGCTATACTCTAACTTGGACAGCACAGATACAGAAAATAACACTTTGATTGTTAAAATGTTAGAGAAAACTCTACAAGAGTTAAGTATTGATCGAAAATTACACCAAGATCTTTAAATTTTGTAACTCCAGGTATCTCTAACCGGTGAGCACTGTACATGAATATGTAGGGATTCATTCTTTTTGGTGAAGGAAAGTATCGCACACTTGCTAATATTTAAGCATATGCTGTTAGTTTTAGACCAGTCCTCAATGATGACTAAATTTCTATGCAAAACTAAGCAATCAGTTATAGCTGTTATACAACTATAGATGTTAAGGTCATCTGCATAAGCCAACCCTTTGGCATCCAATCTGTCCAGGAGGTAATTAATATATATAAGCGGCCCTCAGTTGGAGCCCTGAGGCATCTCAGATGAAACTTGAAATGGAGCAGTTGCGAAATCATTAAATTGAACATAGGAAGATCGGTTATGTAAATATAACTGTATACGGGCCGATTTCTTCAGCCAAGGATAAAAGTCCCGTAGTTGTATCTGTTGGATAAAACTGAAAACCGCATCTTTTTAGCTTTCGTATTTCCGGAGATATTTCCAAATACCACAGACACTACAAATGTCATTTTTTTCGAAAAATGTCATGTAATTCGGAAACGGTTCAACTTAGCCCCAATGTATGCCTAACGTATTGTTATTTAAATTTAACAAGGAATTCAAAAGTGCAATAGTATACAGGATGTTCCATTTAAAATAATAAAGTTAGTATCTACTTCCGGTACAACCGGAAGTCCGCCATTACTGAAACTATTTTTAACATGTGTAGAATATGATTTGAGGCAACATTTATTCCAAACATTTTTTCAAAAAAACAATAATAAATCTGCTATGGCATCTTAGGTTGGACACCCGGTATATATAAAAGTACTACCTTCATTTTTTGTCGCCCCCATTCCGAATGCAATTTTCTCAATTTATTCGCTAAATGCAAGCCATGTCCTTGTTGTATAGTGCGTAGTCCTTTTATGTATTTCCAACAGATAAAGTTGCCATCAGGATTTTGGAGAACCTGTGATGTAGCCAAGCAATTTCTCATTAACTTTAACGGTAAGACTTCCGTAAGAGGACCGCTGATTTGGTGATTTATATGCATATTAACGGAAACCGTATGTGTTCCTGAGTGTAAAATAGTTATTCATTTTTTGAGCAAATGGAAAGAAAGTATTAAAAACAGTGTTCGAAAAGTGCTATTTCGAGGTTATGTGCGAGGCGTTTTTGACGGATTTAACATAAGTAGTACCATAGAGTGGTACTGATATGAAAGGAAAAGTTACTGAAAGTGCCCAAATTTTAGATAAAACGGGCGCCAAATACAAACTTATTTGTTAAGTTAATGGGAATCAATGGTAAATTAAAGGTAATAACTACGCAGCGGTTCGATACAATAGCCTGAAATTTGTTTTAAAGTATTTGTTTATTTTTAACACTACAATTGTAAGAATTATTATAAGTCGTTACATTCCTCATTATCGGTTTCTTATAATTGGTTGGTGTATGGGGATAGAAATAAACTCATATTTCATATACATGATTCGTAGGAAGTTTACATATAAACTGTATTGTATAGTTGAAGTTATAATTATAACATAATCATTTTAAATAAAAGCAATTTGTTTGATTACATCATAAGTAAAGCATTAATAAAAAGATGAATGACTTGTTTAGATAAATGAATTTGTCAATGTAATAAGGTGTGGAGTTCTTTCTCCTTTCTTAGTGCCTCTAAAACAATAATATGTGCAAAATAACTAAGTATCCCATATTTTAATTTAATATATAGACTAATTTTGCTTTGTTTCACATTTAAAACCGAATTATAAAAAGACGATATAGAAACAACAAACTGCTTTATTCAATTTTATTAAATAAAATCCTTAAATCACATTAATGTAATGAATTTGTTTGATTTTAAACATTTAATTGAATTACATATACTACATATCATAAAAAGTCTTTGTTATTGGTCACGTTACCTATATTTACTTTTATATATTTTAAGATCCCATTATATAACTGGTGTTATATCATCCTAAAGTACTCCGAAACGTTTCTATGAGCCTAAGTATCCAGAGATTTTTGTCGTGACTCTGACGATCACAGTTTCGCTTCCTTCAGCAAAACCTCCACTTGAATATCGCAATAACAATCACCATACAACTTCTATTCCAATTCAATTTTCCCGTAAAAGGATATTTCCCATTTCCTACTCGAAGGTTTCTTTCCTTGCAATAATGTGTGTACATCGAAACTTGAGTAGACACTGAAATGGGATAATTAAATCAAATATGACTATCTTTTGTGTACACTTACCCAAGTAGTGCCATCGATGCATTACATCATGCTCTTCTCCATCAATATTTCCTGGACGGATGTTGTAATGGTCAGAATTAGGTCTTCACGTTAAAAGATAACAGAAACCTATTTCTTTTTTTTATTTCGGCGGCACTAACAGGCAAAACATCTCTACAAATAGGTCTACGCACCATAAAGAAGAGGAGGATTTAGAGAAAAATTAAGTGCAATGGCTAAACTGACAACTTCAGTCACAATTCAATCTAGTTCGTTTGAACTTTGCGCCTGTTTTATCTCAATTTTAGTAACTTTTCTTTCCACGCCATTATTACCACACGTTAAACTGTCAAAAACGCTTCGCACATAACCTCGAAATAGCACTTTACGAACACTGTTTTTAGTATTTTGTTTTCATTTGCTCAAAAAATGAATAGCCATTTTACACTCAGGAACACATGCTATTTCCGTTAGTATGCATAGAAATCGCCAAATCAGTGGTCCTCTTACGGAAGTATAGCCCGTTAGAGTTTTTTACTGCGCAATCCAATTCCGCCATCATTGTGAAATGAACACTAGATCCATCGCATGCGAGTACGTTACTTGCACACCAATATTGTGTAAACGGATTAATGTTTCTTGCACTATATTGGCACGCTCAGCACCCGTTAATGATTTTATAAAAAATATGCTAAGGGTATTTTCCAAGGAGCATTGTGGCTAACTAACATTACTACAAACACTTCTGATGCTGGAGCCATATCGTCATTAACTTATTCCACTTCCAAAATCGACATAACCCCATGTGTTTGTACCCATTATATCAAGTTGTTTTTTTTTTATTGACATTTCATCAATTATGAGTGAACATATCACAACATCACCCTTAGCTTTTGCCTCCACTACTTTGCATCTTGCATCACAAAGACGTAAGCACACGTAAGCATGACGCGTTATGATGATGCCGGTGTTCCAAGATGTCCGCTAATTGTTGATGGTGCACTGTAAAAGATGCGCGTACGGTTTATTGGCAGTCTATCAGATCTATGGGCACACTGTATACTAGCGCCCTCTGTGAGTCGTCTCGCGATCTAGGAATGACGCTACCTGTTGGTACGGTGGGAAACTCTAAATGTCGAATTTTAAAATGTCACTTTGAATGAAGAGGAAGCTATCGCTGACAAGAAAAAAAAGATGATGAGCTTCGGCTCTATCTCTATTTTCATACTTCCAAAACAGGTTTTGCAGAATTAGAAAATAAACAGCACTTAAAGAGGTTTTAAAAAACTTAATTGTATATTGTAATATTTTATTGCATTGATTATTGAACGACTTATAAAACACTGAATTGTAATGCATAAATAAAGTTCTATCTATCCAAAAAAACGTATACAAATTGGAAATACTAGACTAACATAGAATAGGTACCCAAAAACTATTCCAATTAGATTTATTGTCTCTCATTATTCCGTCTGACGGATTCTGGTGCCAAGTTTGGTTGCCACCATGTTTGGCTTTGATTTGTTTTTATTTACATTATCGTTTAACTTATTAAATGGCACACTTCACCGCCTTACTTAGGTTTATCTTTTAATCCTTCTGATAACCAGGCAACTAAACTAAAAATTAAATCAAGATGCCTAAATGAAATAAAAAAAAGCTAAAACAATAGTAGGTTTTCCAAATTATTTTGCCTCATATATTCTTTATAATCTTCATTATTCGAAACATCTGAATCACTTAAAATATTACAACTTAATTCCTTTGCCGAAGATTTTTCATTTCTAGATAAACCATTGAAAAAATTTTCTGAACGCATCCTATTTATATCGTTACTGTTTACTACAACACTGTTATTATATTCATGGTTAATTATGTTATTGTCAATTCTGTGGTCGGTGCGACTTTCCATTTCCACAGCATTTCTTATTATCTGCAACTCGTTTTGTATGTTAAACTCCATAGTTCTTACATATTCCACCAGTCCGTTGTAACTACATTCATTCTGACTCGCTTCCATATTCGACTTTTCTGTATCATTATTAAAATATGTTTCCGCCAGTTCTATTTCATCCATAGCTTTTCTTTCATCTGAACATCCCCTTATCGAGTTCTTCCTCTCGTTCAACTTCATGTCCGCGTTTTGTTTTCTTTTAATCTTAAATTGTTCTTCCATCTCCTTTCTCATGTGTCGATTTTCTTTGATGAGGTTCTCAATAAGTCTATTCTTGTCACCTTGGATTTATTCAGTTCGCCGATTTGTTTTTTCAACTCATTTATTATTCGATCTTTTTCCTCCAAAACTTGCTGCATTTTTCCATTGTTTGGATTATCTCAATGCAACTAGGGTGATGTGCACATTCCCTATAAACAATGCAATCTTTCATTGGTACGGAACAACACTTTTGGCATAAAAAATTTGATATACAAGCTGATTCAAATTAAATGCACACCATGCTATCTCTGTTATTATTGATTCTAGAAAGTAGGTTAAATTAGCAAAGTATTAGGGTTTTTAACGCTGATTAATATGCAATATATTAAAGAACAATTGAATGACGCATTTCCAAGAAATTTTGAAATTTATATATTTTTTTAAAATAGAACACCCTGTATATTTTTTAAAAAATTAAAGATAATTTAATTTATGATGCAAATCAATACAATATTGTCTTAAAACGAATAATAAAGAAGTTATGATGGTTTTTATTTTGTAAAATGTAGAGCAGTATAAAGAATCAACTTTTAACAAAACAGATACATGTCTTTGTGGTTGTTTATTTTAACATATTTACATCTTAAAATAATGTCGTTGAAATTTAAATTGAAAAGGAAAAGTAAATGCATAATTAAAAATACTGCTCAAAGGTATCCACCTCATTCTCAATACATTTTCGTGTCTGCTTGAGTACACTCTGAGTAGCTCTTAAGATTGTCCTTCCATCCAATTGGCGGAAAACCTCCTTAACCTTATTTTGCAATTCGTTTACGTTGTTATACGGGGTTTTGTATATCTGATCTTTTAAATATCCCCGAAGAAAAAAGTCTAAAGGTGAAAGGTCAGGAGAGCGTGACCATCGAATGGCCCATTTGTACCAAATCCACTTATCGGCAAAGATGTGTGCAGAACCACTGTTTGAAAATATTACGCTGTGGGCTTAATTTGGCGCTAGTCAAATAATTTAGTGTTCGATTTTTTCCAAACTTTGCCAGACGAGTTGACTACGCGTATTTAATAGCACAGAAATTACTGAATTTCGTGTGAATTCTTTGTTCAGATATGAGGATTGACTATTTTTCTAGACATTTAGAAGCGTCAACCATCAGAATTTTTCCCTCGGATAGAAATATAGAAACCCCACCTATTCTAATACAGTATTGCATTATACGCACCACCTGCATTGCACGTGTATCTGTTTTCGTGTTTGATTGTCCGTATTAACATATCCAAACAAACCACCAAATGTGACTGACTTGCAAAGTGTAACCTCGTGTTATTAAACGTTAATACCAGTGAGCATAAAAAAATTCAACATCTTAAAGATGTATTTGGAACATCTATTTACGCAATTAGTTTAGACTTGAATCAAATAGCATAAACATTTACTTAATTTTATAATGGTTCTCAAAAAATCATTTTAAAATTGGTACGTTTAGTTGAAACCAAAACTTGTGAATGAGTGGTTTTGTATATTTATAATTGAGAAAACGTTTAAGGAGAGAATATTATAGCACTAAGAAATAGGAGTTGCATATTAAAAAGACGTTGTGTTTAGAAAATGGTGTTAAAACACCCAATAGATCGCATTCATTTAGTTAAACAGCTAGTAAATTTGTCTATCTAGATCAAATAAAATGTGACTAGAAGTATTTTATAATTCCACGTGTCAGTTGGACAAAATTAACCCCTTAGCAATAGACAATACTTGACCTATCTTTGCTCGTCAAATTTAAACTTCTATAGTTCTCGACAAAATAACACGAAAAGAGTGTGGACCTCTCCTGACTATTAAATTAGTCAAAAAAGTGTTAAAATTTTCAACAGTGTAGTTGTGAGCTATTCGGCAGTTGTGTGCCGGAGCACCGTCCTGCTGAAAGTACAAATTTTGACTCATCAGGTAATTGACGTTATCAAGGAAATCCTCTAGAACGGTACGAATAAATTCCAGATACCTCTCTCCTGTCAATGTACCATTGTAGAACACTGGAGCAACTACTGTCGAACCAATTAATCCACACCAGACATTAAAACTAAATCGAACTTGTGTAGCATGTGGACGCATTATTAATAAATTTTCTTGCGGCCAGTAGTGTTCATTCTTCTTATTAAATATTCCTTTATTGGAGAAATTTGTTTCATTTATCCATAACATACATTGTACTCGATTCAAATTTTTATCACAAAAATTAATAAACCATTCAGAGAAAGCCAACCTCCTGTTCCATCTCCTTGTTGTAATGTTTGTGAGGTTCGGTACTTAAATGGGATATACTTATGATTTTTAAAATTCTCTGAACTGACGCATAACTTAAGCTCAATTCCTTAGTAGCATCTCTAATGGAAAATTCACGATGGGCTTCAAAATATGCTAACACTATAATTTCTACCTCCTCGTTGATAATGGTATTTTTCTTTGTTCTTTTCTTCTTAAATAATCGTGTTGCCTAAATTGTCTGTAAAGTTTTCGAAAGTAACGTCGATCTGACTGCTGTCGTAAAGGATACTGTTCTGCATAATATTCGACAGTCCTTATTGAATTTTTGCCGCACACAATGTATGCTTCCAGTACATCGCATTTCTCCAAATGAGAAAATACCGTGGTAAGATATTATCTAATACTTAAAACTAAATATAACGAAAACTGTTCAAGCTACTAATGATAATAATATAATAATAACAATTAGAATTAAAGAATACAACACAAAAATGAAATAACCAAGTTTTTTTTTTTAAAATTAAACGTGTAAAAGATTTAAGCTTAGTGCGTTTTTGACAGTTTCAAACAACGTATTATTTGTTTTGACTTGAAGTGAAAGAAGCCTACCATAAATTTTACATATCTTGTCAATCAATTAAAAACCGCCATAACTTCTTTATTATTCGTTTTAAGACAATATTATATTAAAACTTTTGCATCACAAATTAAAATATCTTCCATTTTTTTTAAACAATATACAGTGGTGTTCAATTTAACAAAAATATAAATTTCAAAATTTCTCGGAAATGGGTCATGCAATTGCTTTTTCGTATATTGCATATTAATCAGCGTTAAAAACACTAATACTTTGCTAATTTTACCTACTCTTTAGAATCAATAATAACAGAGATAGCAATGGTCAGCACTTAATTTGAATCAGTCTGTATTTTCAATTAACCTTTGATTTATTTCCTCCGAAATCACCTCCGTATTTCTCAGCTCATTAGCTTGAATTCTGATCGAATGCATTTGCATTTGTTTAATTTTCTTACCAGTAAGAGGTAAGTTATACAAGGCTTTCATTGAATCAAAGATCTCAGTTGCTGTTACACTACTGTTCATATTCGTGGTCAGTGCTTGGTTTAAAAGCTTTTCTTCTTGCTCATAACGTAAGAGCAAGTGGTTCATATATTTGACCTCTACGAAATCACAATCATCCCCAAATGATTTTTGCCTGAAAATATAAAAACAACAAACAGCGCGTTTGTAAAAATAATAAAAAAAAAATAAACACAGGTGTCTTTGAAAGAAGCGTATAGAATACGAAAAAAGAGAAGATGTAATTGTGTAAAGAATAGATGCGCAAACATTTTCAGTCTGGTATGTTCATATATCATTTTAAGTAACAGTTTTCTTAATTATCTTTTTTTTTTTGAGGAGGGGAAAATCTTCTATCAAGATGTATGTATGTATATATGTCGGATTTTTACCGACTAAAAGCCTCTATCCCAGTCATTTTCCACACCTGAAAACTGCCTTTTCAACCCTGTGGCTTACTTTTCCTCCTTTTCCTTCTTTTCCAATGCGAATGAAAATAGAAGGACAGCTGAGATGGTATGGACATATTTGTCGAATGTCAGAAGAAAGAATAACTAAGAAAATTTTGAAACTAAAATATCTGGGAAAAATACAAGAGGAGGACCAAGAAGAACATGGAACGATGAGACAAGGGAAGCATTTGTAACAATTCGAAATTCCATCCGGTATGATACAAAGTATTTAAATTCATTTTATTAATACGTTGATGATAAATACTGTGGCATTTGCTGTAGCAGCGCCTACTTCACAGGAAATAACAGTCTGTTTTGTTTAAAGTCTCGCATAATTAAGATAATACGGTATTTATTTTAAATTTTATCTGCTTCTTTGTCTATTGTATGTCACAATTGCTGATCAGCGAATCCCACGTTACTCTCTAGACGGGCGTTTGAAGTTCAGAAAAATAACGCCAACCACCATTCTTGCGCCCTCTTGTAAAGAGAAGCGGAACGAGTGTGGCTGTGCGAAATGACGTCATAACTAAGTTTATAAAAACCCTTGACTTTGACTTTTTGGATTAATTAATTCGCGAAGACCGTTGGTTTCTAAAACCAATCGCTACCGAACAAAAAGATTGTTTTCCAGCGGTGGCTCGTCGGTGAAAAGAGCAGGTGGAGTTATCTGTAAAACGGGGCTCGGTTCAGTGTAAAAAGAATTTAGGCTGACCACCCCAAAAATTTTCCAGATAAGAAAACTCGTTCCGTTACACATTGACCGAGAGAGAAATGAATTGGCATGAGGCAAGAGAAATGACAAAAGACCGGAAGAAGTGGAGAGGGAAGATAAGGGCAGGAAATTAACCTCAACCTCGAAATGACCGCAACTAACGGTAGAAAGGTTTTTAAAGGAATAAAAAAAATCCAACAAATAAATATAATCTTAATATCGAATTAATAAAATGTGAGTTCCAACTGGTTCTAATAGTCATCATCATCATCATTGACACCTATTTTTTTCAATCTCTTAGGAAAAATTTCCCTTCAACCAATGTTATCATACATTCGGCAACACTGCATGACGTTTCCATAACCTTTGTACTATTTTCAAGGCAGGGCAGGTGCGATGGACTATATCCTATATCTGTTGTAAAACGTATCGTAGGTTTCGCGGGCAAAACGCAGCCGCAGTCAATCAGTCAGTGCATGGCCAGACGCCAGACATTGTTCTATTGTCAATATACAGGGTTTCTCACACTAGTCGTTCGTTAGAAGTTTCGGTGGTTAGAAGGAACTTAGAATTCTGATTTTTTGGATTTCAGGGTTAGTCAAGATGTTCTCTTATTTTAAAATATTTTCGAGGTAGTACCACTTCCAGTTATACCGGAAGTCCTCATTAACTCCCGTATTTTAAATAGAACACCCGGTATATTATCTCTACTTCGAATTCCTAAGAAAATTTCATGATATGTTCCATCTGATTTCCCTATACCTATTTTCATTTCTTTCTGAGATATCTTGATTTATTTGAAAATTTAGAAATATGTAGTCTTATGTTCAATACTGCACCTTTTACCCATTTTTGACTGGTGGTGAGCGCTTCTAGGGTGGATGAAAGCATAAGAATGATACTTTCGAAATCCACATTGACAATTTATTTATTGCATACCGGGTGTCAAAAATTTGATAACCATTACATCATTTTCAAAGTTGAAAAAGTTGGTTTTTTTCAAATGTGACACCCTGTATATTATTACATAATCGGATGCGGTATTTAATTCTGCATCGATTTGCTATGCCTTTCCCTATACCTATTTCCAACGGTTTTCTTGTTATTCCATATTTTTTTTATTTTCATGTGGTTTCGAGGCAAAAACAATATGATTAAAATGGCAGAAATTCACCTTAATTAGACACTAAGTAAAATTGGGGACATAACAAAATTTAGAACGCAAACGAAAAATATGAAAAAATTTGGAACATAAACACTAGAAATAATAAATTAATGTAAACGAAGTCATTACAATAATTGTTCTATATGACCGCCATTTTGGTTCAAACACGGAATAACTCTGTCACATACTCCTCGCGTAATAGACCTCCGAAGTTCTTCTGGACTTAGATTTGCAAAGGCATCGTGAACACCGTTCAATAATTCCTCTATAGTATGAACAGGCCTAGAGTACACTAGTTCTGTGACAACTAAAAAGCTAACTTAATGAAGATATCAATAGCACCAAGAATCCAATTATAATTATTTTTACAAAAATATGTTGCTATCATTAAAATGCGTTTAAAATAATGAAAACAATAGCCAATAGCCAACAAATTTGTGCAGGTAGCGCAAAATAGGTAGGTACCGACCTAGTTAACTTGGAAGCGTCAGTCATTTGTAAAGTGCAGCTAAAATAAAAAGATAGCTCAATGTGGCAACCCTGTCGACAAGTGCTCTTGCATCAGGAACCACCTCCTGAATGGCTTTTATTTACCGCCACCCACACTGTTAAGGCGCGGGGCCACTGCACGCGAAGCGAAGCGAAGTTCAGCGAAACTAATTTCTTTGAAAATTGGCTCCCATGTAATCATACGCGCATCTTCGCTAGCCTAACTTCGCTTCGCTTAGCTTTAGTTGCCGCGTCTGCGTAAGATTACATGGGAGCTAATGTTCAAGGAAATTAGTTTCGCTGAGCTTCGCTTCGCTTCGCGTGCAGTGGCCCCGCGCCTTAAAGGCATTGTTATGGTCGTAACATGCGCTTCTTGATGTGCAGTGGCGCCACGATCATTTTATAAATATTTTTGCTAATTTTTCTTGCGCCTGCGACGACATGTACTCGAAATATTTTAGATTTAAGGCTGCGCTATATGTGGTGGGCAGAGGTTGTTAAACGTGACACCAGAAAGTGCTGGTCCCTAGAGTTTAATAGCAAAAATACGTGCGAAAAAGTAACGTCACTATTACGATAGATGGCATAATACAACCAGTTGCAGGTAATGATTAATAAGTTGCCTATACACGAGACATATTTGCAGAATAGCTTATATTTGTCAATATGTGTAAAATTTAAACATGTATTGTATAAGTGCAGATAGGTATCTAAAAATTAAAAATAAGTATAAGCGTTGCCAGTATTATAAAGTCTATAGAAATAAGTAACTGCCAAATATCATTATTATTAGATTTTATAATTTCACTGATAAATTCCAGTGACGTATTTCATGATAGCTTCATAAATAATATAAAAAAGTAAAATAAATAATCATCAGATATTCTAAAACTTAACAACGCAAAGCCTTAATTAATAACGGAAAAATATATTCAATAAACATAAAATTTTAACTCCAACTACGTATGTAGGTATCGGCGATTGTAAATTCGACCGCTTACGAAAATTAGCATTAATCCCCTATGTAATCTCGGTCGGCCGGAAATTTTACAGCTATTGCAGTTTCATTATGTAAACGGGGTTGATATAGTATAAGTACAGGTTTTTAGTTTAACTTAACATAATATATACTATATACATAGTTGTCCACTTGGCATTCTTTCTTAAATATTACGTTTAATATTGATCTTATCAGAAAATGTTAAGATACATGTTTTATTCGGACGTTTCTTGTTCTATCTAAAAATATTATGAGAGAATAAACAACACAAACAAAATTATAATTAAAAAAAAACTGTTTGTAATAATAGATTTACCGAAACAATTTCATGTATCATGATCTTTTTTTTTGTTAATATTTTCAATATTACTATTAGTAAGTAGCAGTAAATAAGTAAATACAGTATTTAATAATATGATAATACCATACACATTCGGCCAGTGAACATTTATAATCGGGGAATAAACGTACGCATAAAAAATCCGCCGTAGTTGCCGAGCATTGTGAACCAACGCGCGCGAAGGGGATTGGGGAGTACAAACTATCGGCGGTACGCTTTGGCAACGTGCTAGCAGTAATATTATAGGAAATCGCATTCAGTGATACCTTTCCATACCGGTATAGTATATCTGCGTTCACACGAGTTGTCTTAAACCCACCTGTATGTATGTACCCTCTTGGCAAAATTTAAATTTTCCACAATTATTCTCAGTAACTTCAACATTGAAACACGAAATTACCAATGGTTTTGTATTAATTACTAGTTATTTTGATGTCTTTCTGTTGAAGTTACCAAAAATAATTGTGGGAAATTGAAATTTTGCCAAGGGGGTCTGCAATGATGTCATCTGGTCTATGCTCGCATCTATTCCAGACGTAAATATTATATTACGTAAATACTTTAGTATAAACAAGAGAGTAAATGGCGAAAATAGAGGCGAACTACGAATCATATGTTCAAATAAAGCACTATTAGTGAGTTACAGAGTATTATTATCAAATATAAAAGAATTAATTAACATGTGATAATGATTTGTGCCATGAGAAAAAGCAATAGAAAGAATATCTTTTTTTAAAAGGTAGCAATTTTTTCCAAGGGGTATGATTTTTTAGACTTTGTCAATATAAATAATTGCCAGTGGGATTTATGTGTGATAAATTATTTTATACGTCCACATTGAAAAAATTCTTATAAAACTAAACGTTACACAGTCTTTGTAATCGAAGTAATGGCTTCAGCAAATTTATTTCAAATAATTATACTAGAACACATTTTAAATACTTTGTATTTGTATTTGTAAATTATACCATCAAAACACCCGTCAATAATCGATGGCTAATATAAGCAACAAAGGAGAAGTATATACGCCGATAATCATTCCGAAAGTTAATCCCCTAGATGTTATGCGACAAAAGTGCCGCAAATTTTTCGGCTAGTGATTTATATTCGTAGAATTTTACTTTATAGTTTCCGCGGAGGAATTCAATATTAAAATTCTTAGAATCTGCGCACGCGCAATCGCTGGTAGATTAAAGCAGTTGTATCTTTCCTTATGGCTTATTTTCCATATGTCATCTTTTTGAGAGTCGATCGTACAATCGAAAACGTCTAATATTAGTATACCTCCTTCAATAATGCCGAAATATGTAAATAATTAATATATTGTATGTATGTATAAATGTCAATTTTTTACGGTAACAAAAATACCGTGCAAAGCAGTCGTTCTTCGTTCTTACTTGGTTGCGTTTCTAGTTGGGTGCATATGAAAACTACGGAAACTACGTAACATGACAATGATACTTGATATTCCTCAATAATAATTTATTACTTTACGCTCTTGATACTTAAATAAATATTTTCATTATATATTTCACAAAATAATAAAATTCTTCCTATTAAATTAAAAACAAAATCACCCGCATTGCCATCTCTTGAGTAAGTGCCCAAATGTTTCGAGAGCCTTTCCAGACCTTTCTACCTTTCTCCAAACCATGTTGCAACTTCACACCGGTTGAATATGGTTAAATATAGCTTTTCGGAAAACTAATAAATTGTTTACAATTTGCTTGAAATTGCTATGATGTACGAATTTAGACTGTCCATGTGCTGGGTTGGGTTTAATTTTTTACAGTTTTCTCGCTTACACAACAAAATTATTTAATATGAATACCAGCAAATGGTGCACCTACTAATTTCTAATCGTTTGATCTTTTATTCTTTATTAATTAACTTTTCTGAACGACAAAAGCTATTCCCAAACGAAATCACCTTCCCCCACCACAAATAGCCCAGCCTTAAATCTAATAAAATTACATTATCCCATTTTTTTATATTCCGTACGGTTCTTCTGAAGACACCCATAATTACCTATCGATTAAGTACTCAATATAAGGTTTGTAAGAGTCATTATAGGACACGATGGCATTGGTTTTAAAGAAGTGAACAAATTTCACCATAGTTTCGATGATGGAATCCTTTTCTTTTTCATAATCCATTGCCCTTGCTTCTAGCTTAGCGATCAATCTTTGCGTTTCCTTCACTGCTCCTTCTCTGATCTGAATTTTGGTTTTCATACTGTGACCATCTGTTCCAACGTTGCAAATTTCTGGTAAATTTTTGTTCAGCTTTTCAATTGATAAGCTATATTTCTGCATATTCTGATTGTGTTGTCTTAGTGCCCTCATGTTTTCGTTAATGTGTTCGATGATGTCCGCTAGGGCTTGGGAAAGGTGAAATACACTTCGGCGAGCTTCATTTACAGTCATACTGTCTTTCACTTTATGCGGAGTAACTCTAATAGGCGACTTTGTTTGGCCGGATATGAAGTAGAACATTCTAGAACAAAATTTATACTTATTTACGGAAAAAAGTGGAATAATTAATGAAGAAGAAAGTTCGGCAATGTTTGAGCATGATTTATTTATTATTTATTACACAATTTCTAAGCAACGTTTCGATCGTTACATCTTTTTCAAGCTGTTTAAACACTTTTAATACAATTAATTAAGTATACATCTAAAATTAATCTTAATAAATTTATCTTTAGAATTAATTTTAAGTTAAAATGAAGTTAAATTTAAATTTTAACAACACATATTTTTTGGAGAAATTAATTTTAATATTATAATAAATCAGTTGTTGTATGTTAGGAATTTCAATAGTAAATGTTTAAGGTTACAGATTTTAAGGAAAACAACAACTTTTTGTGTGGGAAAACTTCAATTGCTGAAAACTTGTTTATTTTAAATCGAACACCCTGTATTTTTGTGGAATCTTACAGCGACAAAAGGGCTTTAAAAGTTTTCTTAAGCATATGAAAAATAACATAAAATTACTCAAATTATATCTTTTTGGCAGCTACATTATATAATCATGGTAACTGTGAAAAAAAAAACCAAACAAAGTAAAATTGTTTGACACTTATCAAACAATTTTACTATTGTTCTTGTGCTTCTTGTAATTAATTATTCTTACATTTTTCCCTCACTTTCGCTATTTCTGTCAAATTATTTGGTTTTGTTATATCTGTTATTTAGTTTAATTTGTTTATTTTTTCACATTTTGGCTTATTTATTACAGAAAATGGTTTTTTCGAAAGAAGAATTAATTGATATGGTATATATCCTAGGAGAAGCTCAAAAAATGCTTACTTGCCGCACGAATTTATTAAATGCGTCATGCAGGGCGACGCTAACCGACAGAAAAGTTTTTGAAAAAGACTCGAAACAGGTTTGATACTGTTGGTAGTGTAGATTGTGCGAAAAGGGAAAGAATGAAAACTGTGGCTGCAGATGAAAAAGAATTGGAAATATTGCTTCATATAAGAGAAAACCCGCACATTACCTGTAGAGAGTTGAATGTCATTAGTGAACTATCTCAAACAACTGTAAATAAAGTAACGATAAAATATAAATTTCATCCATACCACATGGAGTTACATCAAGAGCTCCAAGAACATGATTTTGATAGAAGAATTGGATTTTGCCATAATATAATAAATGTTATAAATGTTCATCCAGAGTTTACATCTGTCATTTTGTTTTCTGACAAGGCAACATTTAAAAGCAATGGTAGTCTTAATCGCCACAATCTGCATTACTATGTTACTGAAAAACCATACTGGATGCCTAAAATAAATAATCAGAATGTTTGGTCTCTAAACCTATGGTGTGAGATATTGGGAAACAAAATCATTGGACTATTTGCCTTTGAGCAAACTGTGACAGGTGCGGATTATTTAAGATTTCTTAGACACAAGCTCCCACCGCTCTTGGAAGATGTTGATCTACATACCCATACATATATTATATGGTTCCAACATGATGGTGCACCAATTTATTACCACCGAGATGTCCGACAGTTTTTAAATATTCAATATCCTCGAAAGTGGATAGGTAGATGGGGTTCCAATGAATGCCCCCCGATTACCATACATAACTAAATATGTGTATGCAGCTGGGAGGAATTCGAACATTTAATATAACTTATTAGCTAATACTTGTACTTGTACCATAAAGGCTCTGCTCCGATAAGCCATTGAAAAGTGCCCCTAAAGCTAACGGGCTGAAATTAAAGCAAATGAGTACTACTGTCACACATACTGTAAATATCAAAAATTAGCTCAATCGATGCCACCCCATTCAAGATATTAGCATAAGGGTGGAAAAATTTAATATTTTTTTTGTCAGGAATTACTTAAGCTATCACGTTCAAAAAAATTATGTAAGTAAACACTGATTATAGGCATTCTATCAAAAATCAAGAACTAATTCCCTCCACTCAGTTCAAAGTTATTATTATTTTCCCCTTTTTAGGGGTGGTTTTTTGAGTTTGGTTCAAGGTGCCAACTTGGCTTTTTGTTATATTAAGGCCGTCGGACACGATACCAAATTTTATATTAAATTTAGTGCATAATTAGTGATGAAATTTAGTTTAGTTGTTTTTATAATAAATTGTATGCTCATGTCACAGTTGCGTCGGACACGATTATAAATTTAGTATGAAAATTTTGTATTAACGCATGCGCACCAAATATCAAAACGTCAGCTGTCAATCGTATCTGGCAAGTGACGGTGCATGAGGTTATATTGTTTCCTTTAACAATTTTTTCATATTTATACTATACAAAATGCCGTGCAAAAATAACATACTTATTTAT
Organism: Protaetia brevitarsis; assembly: GCA_004143645.1. NCBI lineage: Eukaryota > Metazoa > Arthropoda > Insecta > Coleoptera > Scarabaeidae > Protaetia > Protaetia brevitarsis. The sequence goes on along the minus strand of RXPK01002353.1, from coordinate 55,358 downwards.
TCAATTGCGTCGGTAATAACAATAGTGATGATGAAGTGCACATTATCGAGAAAAGAAAATATGCAGCACAGCAAAAGAGAAAACGAAGAAGCGGTGATTTCACCGCGTATAAACACTCATATTTTTCATACTCGTCAATTAACAATTCGCATTGTTCTCTCGACCACGACATTGTTATGATGTAACCCAAATTGTCGAAACTCAAACCACACTCAAACTGTCTCAAACTCATAGGTTATGTTATGTTCGTTATGTCACGTTATGTTTAAAATGCACTATCAACTTAAATGCATTTTGCGCGCGCAGTTTGAGAATACATATTATGCATTTTTTAGAACAGGTTTTAAAAAATTTAGTTCCAAATTATTTCATACTAAATTTAAGACAAAAATCCTGTCTGACACCATACTAAATTTAGTATTAAATTTTTTGTACATAATTGTGTACATAATTTAGCATCGTGTCCGACGGCCTTTTTAGACTGAATGTGGTAGAACATGTAAATAAAAAATAAAATCTCTTTGAATGATCTTAGTAAGGACAATTTGTCATTGTTTATTTTAGGGTTAAAACAATTGTTCATCCATCAATTTCAGGATTATATGTATATATGTTTGAGCCCTAGTAGTTATAAAAGTATCGAAATATAAAAAAGAAAATTATAACAACAAAATAATATTTATTTCCGTATACGTAGTTGAAAGTTATTGTTATTTTCCCTTTTTGAAGGGCGGTTTTTTTTTAGTTGAGTTTAAATGTGTCAATCCGATTTTTTGTTATATAGTAATGTATGTATTTGGGTTCATTATATATTTTTTTAAGTTCTCTTTCTGTGTGGTAGAACATGCAAATAAAAAAGGAAAATCATCGAGCGGTTTCAGGATTATTTATATGTTGTACATTTCAGCCCTGGTAGTTATGAAAGCACTGAGCTATAAAAAATAGTTCTGTAAGAATAAATGATAATAAGTAATATATTATTATATAATATATTATCTGTTGTTACATTTATTATTAAGATATATGTATTCATAATCAATATAAAATAATATTTAGCTCCGTACATGAAGTTCAAAGTTTCCTTTGGAGGTGGTTTTTTGAATTTAAGGTTCCAACTTGACTTTTTACTATATAGTAATGCCTGCATTTGGGTTTACTATTTACTTTTTTCCTAATAAATTCTTTACAAGTGATGTCATATGAAATGAGAAGTATGCTCTTGATTTGCAACCTTCACTGAGTCTTCTGGGAAGAATGACTAGCTCGAAATAAGTATTTCTATCATCTTCACCGTTTATTTATTTGTTTAAGTTTTATTCTTCCAGATATTTTTATTAGCAAACCACCGCGATTAATATATTTATATGAGAACATATTTTAACTTACTTTCTACAGCACTGCTGTTTATTCTACATAAAGAAATTACATTAAACAACAGTATCCAAACTCTCACAATCAAATAATTGTCATATTAAAGCAAAGTATGCACGTCTCAGAACATTGATTAAAGAAATATGTATAATAAATGTATATATCTATTTGGCAGTAAGAACAAAAGTAAAATACGAAAAGCGGTTCTGTTCAACATTAAGAAAATTATAACAACTATAAATACATAGCTTGTTGCAATAACAAATGTGAATAGAATTATGTTGTTACTAGAACAATAAATATCTAACAGAGATTTGATTGATTTATGTCAATATGTTATATCATATAAAAACATATATATTGTACCAAAACGCATAGATTTATAGGTAACAAAAAATCAAGTTGAATTGTTAAATCCAACTTGAAAAAACATCCCCCAAAAGGAGAAAATAACTTCGAACAGCGTGTGCGGAATTAAATATTATTTTATTGTTACAATATTCTTTTTTATATGTCGATGCTTTTATAGATATTAGGGCTGAAATGTAAATAATCCTGAATCCGATCAATGAATAATTTGAATTTTATCCTTAAAATAATCGATAACTCAATGCTGCTGCTAAGATCAAAGAGGTTTTATTTTTTATTTGTATTACTTCATTGAAAGAACTTGACGAAATATATAATAAACCCAAATATAAATATACACTCATGTATAATAAAAAGTTAAATTGGAACCCTAAACCCAATTCAAAAAAAATCACCCCTTAGAAAGGGAAAATAATAATAGCTTTGAACTGCGTGTACGGAATTAAATATTATTTTATTGTTACAATATGCTTTTGTATATTTCGGTGCTTTTATAACTAATAGGGCTGAAACATTTATACAAATAATCCTGATATTAATCGATGAATAATTATTTTAACCCTAAAATAACCAACAGCAAATTGCTCCTCCTAAAATCATTCAAAGAGATTTTATTTTTTATTTACATGTTCTATCACACAGAAAGAGAACTTAAAAAAATATATAATGAACCCAAATACATACATTACTATATAACAAAAAATCGGATTGACACATTAAACTCAACTAAAAAAAAACCGCCCTTCAAAAAGGGAAAATAACAATAAGTTTCAACTACGTATACGGAAATAAATATTATTTTGTTGTTATAATTTTCTTTTTTATATTTCGATACTTTTATAACTACTAGGGCTCAAACATACATACATATAATCCTGAAATTGATGGATGAACAATTGTTTTAACACTTAAAATAAACAATGACAAATTGCTCCTACTAAAATCATTCAAAGAGATTTATTTTTTATTTACATGTTCTATCACACAGAAAAAACTGAAAAAATATATAAATAAACCTAAAAGCATTCGGTCTAATATAACAAAAAGCCAAGTTGGCACCTTGAACCAAACTCAAAAAAACCACCCTTAAAGGGGGAAAATAATAATAACTTTGAACTGAGTGGAGGGAATTAGTTCTTGATTTTTTATAGAGTGCCCATAATCAGTCTTTACTTACATAATTTTTTTAAACGTAATACCTTAAGTAATTCCTGAGAAAAAAAAATATTGAATTTTTCCACCCTTATGCTAATATCTCGAATGGAGTGGCATCGAATGAGCTAATTTTTGGTATTTATAGTATATGTAACAGTAGTACTCATTGGCTTTAGCTTTCAGCCCAATAGCTTTAGGGGCACTTTTCATTGGCTTATCGGAGCAGAGCCTTTGAATAAACAATTGCGGTGGTTCGATCGGTAGGGCAGATAGCGGAGGGAGTGGTGCTTCAGTACCCTTCTGACCACTGACATTTAAGAAAATTATTTTTCTTTTTAATTAAAATATATGCAAACATTTTTGTTTTTCATTTTAATATTTAGAATTTTACTTGTTTATGACTTTTCATAAAACATTAATTATCTCGTGAATTATAAATGATGAGTATAGCATATACCTAATAAAAGTTTTAAAGCTCATTTGGCGCTATGAGATTCCATAAAAAAATACAGGGTGTTTCATTTAAAATAAATAAGTTTTCAGCAATTAAAGTTTTCCCGTTGCAACCTTGGTTTGCGATCACACAGTATAAAAATATATAAATTCTAATGTGGCTTTAAGATGTAGGAAACTTTATACCGTAACACAACGGAAGTTGATTGACCAACATTACACTGTTTGGAAAAAGATCAGACAAATCGCCATAGATGCGATTTCGACATTTTTTAAAGAGAATTGAGAATAATTAGAAAACTAAGCCGTTTTCCAAAAATTATTTATAACAAAAAAATATTTAGAATTTAATATGGAACACAATAAGCTACTTATACATAAGCAGTTCCATTTAAAAAAAATTATCTTATTACTCTTTACAAGCTTACGGATCACTCGGTGCACTGGAAAATATTTTCAAATTATGAAGCTGTTACAACAATATATATTCCAATTATCAAAATTTTAATTCAGCTAACAGTTACTTAATAAATGAACTTTGCCATATAAAAAACTCACCTGTATATACAGATCAAACAGTCGACCTACAGTCAAAGCATTGCAGATCGGAACTATTCAGAAAGGGAGATAGCATGAATTACTCTATTTCGCCAACAAAATGCAGCTGCGCGCTGTCGACTGAAGTGCTGTATCACGAGGTATCACCAACGCATCCCTACTTTTCTCTTGCCCAAGGGTTCCGACATACGATACCCTGACTATAGGTGGACTGTATATTGTTGATGTATGAATAAGCTGTTTTTGAATTACACGAGTTTATATAATTGTATCAGTGAATACTCTAGATTGCCATGAAAACTATGAAATTTAATATAAAGAAGAAAAGAATATTTAGTTATCAAAAACAAAACAAAAACTAAAATACCAAACATTTTCAGCACAACCACTGCCATTATTTATGTTCTGTTTTTCAGAATAAAATGCCCGGGATTTCAAAATTTCTTTTCTTTAGTTCAGTACAATTAATTATTATTTTTTTAAATTTATGTTTCCATTAGTTTAATAATTTGCTTATCCGTATACAATCCTTTTTCTTTTTCTTTTTTTTTCAATAAAAACAATTAAAATAAAATAGTGGTTTCAATTCACCCAGCGACCTCTCTTATAAGTGAAAGAATACTGTGAAAAGTGACTTCCTACCTACTAGGTGGCACTGGACGCTTCAAAGAGCACCAGATCGCCTGTCAAATTCCTAATCCGGACGCTTACTAACGAATAGGTAGTTTCCTTATCTAAAGGGCGCACCCCCAAAGCCGCTTCTCGGATTATTAAAATTTGAAAAATAGTAATTACAGTCGTTGTAAAAACACTAAACTTACAAATAAAGGATGTTTTAAACCAAAACAAGCTTTAATCTTTATTTAGTTACCAAATGCTATGTTTTATCATCTTTGAGACTCTTTGATCACAAGGTACGTATGTTGGAATCAGTAAATACTATATAAAATAATTTATTTAATACAAAAATACGTATTCGAACTTTCCTGACATTTTAAATGACTATAAGGTTAGAGAAATGTCATATTAAAATTTAATTAATTTAATATACAGCGCCATCTACCCGTAAATAGCAAAAACTAAATTTAATAGAAAACGATCATCTGTGTTAAGGGTGGGCAAAAAGTGGTGGGGACAATGCATTTTTAATTTCCTCAGTTTCTTCAAAAATAAGAATATTTAATTATGTTTTAAGTTATGAAATAAATCTGTATTTCACACTAATCATAATAAAGAAATAGCAAAAGGATCTGTAATTGAATAACGCCGAAAAAGAAAAAATCGGTTGAAGAGTGTCATTATGATCCTTACGTTTTGTATATTATGTATGTGTAAGAAAAATTGAAAAATATTCACTCATTTGGGAGAAACTTAGGAAAACGCATTTTGTAAAACAGTGGGCCATCCTATAAAATCTATGATTTCATGCCCATCATAGAAGTGTGGCACTTTATTCGAAGATGGCGCCACAGAATTTTAAAAATAATATTTTTGTTAATGTAGATTGAATCCATTGCTGATAGCCTATCTTAACTGCATTTTCATTAATAACAATAATACCGAAAATTTCTGTAAATAAAATGGAAAAAAACTGAAAGATAAATTGTTACATTCCAGTTATGTATTCTCTGCATTAGTCCAAATTATTTCCTTATAAAAACAACTCACAATTGAAAGGTAATTCGTTATAAAAGTATTTATTTTCCCTCATAGCTACAATTGTACTGTACAAATAAAAATAAAACTGCGTATATACAAATATTTTAAAGTAAAGAAAGTAATAATAGTGTAGTTATACATGTCAGAAGAATAAATAATGCAGAAATTGCTAAATTCAAGAATAGGTACTTAATTACGGGCAAGCAATAATCGAGTTATTTAATGATCATCAATAATCGAATGATGCCTTGTCCATCATTCAATTATGTCCACCACTTTTTATCAGTTATCTCCTCTGTCTAAGTGTTCCATTTCCTCCAGCAATTAATTCTCTAATATTTTATTTACACCCTTACGACAAACCAAGTCTCTCCAAAGTACTAAATTGTATCTTCTCCAGAGGAGAATATCCTAGATAAAATTGGGAAAAAATATGAGATGAGCTCAGCCTTTTTGAAGATCGTAGTATTGGCTATATGGATCTTGAATGACTGCAGATTTACATGGAATATATATTTTTCTTTGCAGATCACATTTTCTTATTTCTTAAATGTGATTTTTAGGTTATGTCACTGCACAAAACACGTCGATATCACGAAAAGATTGACCTTTTCTAGCAATAATAGCTATAATTATAATTGTTGCAACTAACTTATTTTGTAGAAATAATTAACACCTTTCCATGTATTATTTTTGACAAAAATGTATGCGTTTGTACTCGCAATAAGTGCCTTTTAGATTAGACTTACACAACAGTGCGATCTTCAAAAGCGGCTGGGCTCATTTCAAGTTTTCCCTAGAATTATTTCATTTCGGTAACAGAGATATTATAACCAACATGGACATTTGCCACATATTCTATCAACCTGTTGATTCTCATCAATATATCCTACAACAGTGCTTTTTCTATAAAACAAACAAATAAATAATCTAGTAAATAGGCAAGCACAGATAAGCCTCGAGCACTCTCCTTACAAAAAAAAAAAAATTTTACTCTGATTCCATTTCACGCTCGTTTATGTTATGTTTATCTGTTTATGTTCAAAAATGACATACGAACTTCATATGCCTTGCATTCATCGGCAAGTCCCGGCGCCGCTCCGACACGAAAATTTCCTGGTTTTTTAGGCGGTAAATACAAATTTATCAACTTTTTTTAATAAATTGAAATAAGTGTACCGATACAAAAAACAAAATACAAAAAAAAAAACAACAAAAATAAAGTTTTTTTTTAATTTCTATTGATTCAATAATAATAATAGTAATATTTCATGTAATAATACCCTCTAAAACAAAACTTTTTTCCTCTAGCTACCCTCTGAAAAGGAAATTTCTCTCTCATATACACAAAATGGCTAAAAATAGCATCTGACCTCGTGATTCACTCGACTTGACCACGTGATACATCCCATGTGTTTACACAAATATACGAATGTATATATTATTTTTCGCCCAAACAATTTTGAAACAGGCCGCGCCATCTACATTTTAAAAGCTTGTTAATCTCGCACATCTTTGACAGAAACGAAATTTTTTTATGTTTGTACGCCCCCTTAACGATATTTGTTAAGAATAACTATTTTATCACAGATCAACTCAGTGATTTCTGAAAACAACCCTTAAATATTAAAATTCCTAAAATATCTAAACTAAATGACGGTTGATATAAATCTAACCCCAAATTAACGTATAGTGAAGTAAATTATAAAAATCTAATTTCTGGTTAAATATTAAAATGAAACTAATTAATTATTTTCTGTTTAGGTAAGATATACTTAAAGGAACTTGGCTTCGAAGCAGGGATATTCTAAGACAGACGGAGATACAGTTCTCTGGGTACAGGTTGGATATTCGGTTCAATGGGCCCCAAATCGGTCAATAGCATGGAATGGTATACTGCCCGGGAATCTTCGTAGGAAAATTTATAGGAAATTCTTGACAATTTTGCAGGTATTTAGTAAGGATTTAATTATTCAGGAGTTATATCGATACTTTTTTTAGGTAAACACTACTTGGAACTTTGATATTTCTTTAAAGTGTGGCATAAAAATCGCTATAGGAATTCAATACAACCGTCGTCTCTCGTGGCCACAGGCAGAATGAGGATTCAAACTAAATTTACCAGTAAACAGTCTTCGATTGTTATCGCTATCAGGCAGGCCAGCTTCGATTTTGATAGATGCCGCTAACCGACATTAAGGTACCGTTATTTTCTCTAGTTTGAGGGGAATACGGCGAAAATTACCAAATAGACATCGCGAAGAATGAAAAATCTCTCCGAGCAAAATATAATACAAACATATAAATATATCAGGTAAGCTTGAATTAACATAGAAAATAAAGTTTAAATTATAAATAAAGCAATATTTAGCACCTATTGCTAAATCTATCCATTTTAATAGTTATTCTTAACAAATTCAAAATTCGCCTGTAAAGTAGGCAACCGAACACACGCTTCACTTCTCAATTAGCTTTGAAACCTGTTCTAAATGGCTCTAAATTAGATTTCAAACCTTCGATTCTCTCGCTCGTTCATGCTTATCATGAACTTTCTTGTAATTGCGTTTAAAGTAAAGTTGGAAGGGCCTCTATTTAAAATCAATATTTAATTTGACCAAATCATTGCTTTACTATCGGTATTCTATTATTACTGGCATAAAAAAATTCTAATTATTTCACCCTTTTCTTCCGTAGAACATCCCATATTTAATAAAAGAATATAAAGTATTTTTAATATTACACAAAATGTTCTATTCATTTGTCTACCAATTTATATAATTTCAACTTTGAAAATTGTGAAAGATATAAAACTTTTGTTTAAAAGTGTTTTTCTATCTTAAATAAGACAGCTGTAGCTAGGGATCAAACTATAAATGGACACCCTGTGCAGATCGCTCTTCGACAGCTTGTATCAATTTTTTTAAATTCTTTTTTCTATTTTTCCATGTAAACTTTCAAATTGTTCCCTGGACATCCTAAAGTACTGCACATGGAAACGTTTTTCATCTTTAATAAGCCGATTGTGAACCAAAGTATAATATTCGCTAAAAGATTTTCTATTTTCATTTATATTGTAATTTTTTTTTGCGGGCAAATGACATCCGGCACATTTCTCAATTTCCTCTTTAAATTCGTCTAAAGAGGTTGAAGTCATAGGGCAACAAAACAAAAATACATTATAAAATTAATTAAACCAAGTAGCTATTTGAACAAAATCGACACAATGCATCAGAAAAATATATTTACGACATGTCACAACATAACGCATTGCAACACATCACAACAGAACACGTCAGAACCATGTGGTCCCGGCCTAATCTATGCTAGATGTTTCACAATTTACTTACCGCCAACATTCAGTCACTGAATGATTCCAACTATTGATAAAATTTTGTTTGTTATCCAATTGTATATCATTCTTTGCAGCAACTAAATACCGAAAAGATTCATTATCCAAACAGAAGACATTATCTTTTGTAAAATTTATATCTGCATAGGGTGGTTTTCTCCTAATATCCGCCAATATAGCTTTAAGTGGTGCTGTTGTAATGCCAGGTCTATAGAAAGTACCTCGGGTATTAGTGAATAAAAATATAATATTCTTGCTGGCATTTATCTCTAATCTTGAAAGTAATTGCTTGATATAGTAGTTAAACGTTACTGTCAGCTGACTACTATTAGGTTTTAATAGAAAACATATTGCGTGTAAGTTTTCCAAATGGCTAATATACGACAAAATATTTTCCAAATTGTCTTTATCCTGATCTATGTCTTTTGCACCACCAAGACTGGGTGTATTTATTAAACGTATTCTATTTATTCCATGTTTTGCAACCGGAAACAAATATGATCTTGTTTGTGCTGAATAAGTTATTGTACCGTTCTCATCACCAATCTGTACTATTTTTTCTTCAAAGTTTTCATTTGTTACTTTGAATTTCGCTGGTATTAAGCAATGAATCTTTTCTTCTATTGCAACTTCAAACTCCTCATATTCCAAGTAATTAGCTAAAGAATTTATAAATGTTGATTTTCCTACACCATTCTCACCTAGCAGCAATATATTTATGTCCTCGTCGCTTACACCCATTCTTTGCGAGTTCTTTCTTTATCTGCTGTAACCACTTTAGCACTATTCAAAGGCACGCTCTGAAAAAAATATTTATTGGTTAAAAATTGCTCGCAACTGCGATAAAACATCGAAAATGTTCTACACAAACAAATATGCAATATGATCGAATAAATTTACTCTCTAGCAAACTATGATCTTATTTATTCAAAATATCATGTTGGTACTGACAAACAAAATACATCTGTCATGTGTACTGTATTGGTTTATTGACATTCAAAAATGTTTACAATAAATCACCCAGATTTCATTATCGAATCATGCTTTAGAAATGGTGTAAAATTAAAAAAAAATACTAGAGAATGGTTTTACTCTTTGCAGCCAGGTATAGAAGAATTTCGAGTAGAATTTCCAAATTTGTCAGTAACGTATGAGAATTTGCGGCAATCGATATAAGAATCAGTGGCAAAATTTCGGAAAAAAGGGTTTGTGTCTTGAAAACAAGGTAGTCGTAGGCTATTAAAACGGACAGTTGAAAATATAGCAGAACAGAGTGAATAGGAAATTGATTCGTAAGCGCTCCAAGCAGGCACAACCTTCATATGGAACATGCCATAAAATCCTTAAAAAAGATCTACAAAAAAAAATCCATACAAGTTATTTATATTTATTGATACTTTTTTCACGGCACTATACACCGTTTTTATTTATACTTTTATGACTGGCAACTTACACCTCTTTTTATAATATCTTTCTTTTATTTATTCATTTGTCCTCCTTGTTTAGTCACCCACGCGACCTCCGGCTTTTTACACCGGAAAAAAAATTATATATACAGTGTGTTCACGGGAATATTCTACAATAGCTAATTTTTTCTTATTTTCAGAGATACAGAGTCAATTAAATGGAGAAAGTTTGTGCACTTCTCCATCTGCATTTCGCACTATGGCATAAAAAAAAACCAAAAGAGCGCTTGGTTGCTAAGATGCGACTATAGCATGTATTTTTTAAATGGGATCCCCCCTCCTCTCCCCAGATTTTTTGCATTTTTGAGTTTCTCTAATCGTTAGCTATAACCAAATATAAAACGACTTTTCTGTTAAATCACGATTACGAGAGTTACAAAGAAAATCATGCTCAGGTCATTCGAGGTGTTCACAAAACATTCTACAATGGCTAACTTTTTTATTTTTAGAGATACAGAGTCGGTTAAATGGAGAAAGTTCGTGTATTTCTCCATCTGCATTTCGTGCTATGGCATTAAAAACATAAGAGCGCTTGGTTGCTAAGATACGACTATAGCACATATTTTTTTTAAATGGGACACCCAGATTTTTTGTTTGCATTTTTGAGTTTCTCTAATCATTATCCAAAAAAAAAACTGCGACCATCGTTAGCATCCCAATTTATCTTGCAAGAGCGAATGGCAGAATATCATGATGCCCATTGGCGTCTTCTTTCATGGTTATTTGTGTTATTTCACTTAAACCTAACAATATAATATATAAGAAAGTATGTAAATGTTATGGCCACTAACCTTACCTTTTACGCAATGCACTATATCAATTTTCATGAATTGTTTTTAAAACTGCAGCAGTAATTTAAAACTAATAAAATACGTAAAATAAACAAATAAAACAAGTAAAACATGTAGATTAAATGGATGAGTAAACTAATTAATGTAGGTACCATTGTAAACAATAACAAACTGCCATATTGAAAAGCTGAAAGTATAGTTAGGCTTAGAAATTGAGACCCCGATAACTCATCCATTGTCCTTACTGCTTATACTGTGCTTGAATGTTACACGTTTTAAAATATTAATTTTGTAATAATTTTGGAAATGTTTGTTCTTGTTTTTTTTTGGGGTTATGTAACTTGAAATATATACTCTTGTTTTTATCATAGTAGTAAGAAATATTTATCCGGCAAGTAATAAATAAATATTTGATTGCTATGTCTGCCACGTATAAAAGTTATATCGAGTTCGGAAGGTTAGTGCAACGAAATAGGAGAACCGCCATCTTCACGGCAATTTCTGTACTTGTAGAATATGTTTAACGTATTTACTACTATAGGCCAGAAAACTTTTCTATATATTGAATTGAAATTAAATTAAAAGCGAAATTCGTGTTCCAATCCTCTTTTATGTAATATCTTATTGTAACATGTTTCGGTAATTAACAATCATCAGGCAATAAAACGTCAATATGCGTTTTTTTTTCTGAAATGATTCCTCGAAGTTTAGATACATTGAGAGAAAATTCTTTGAAAAACAGTTTAAACTAATTAAAATGATGGACGTAACACAATAACACATTAAAATGTATGCAGGCAAGGACGCACTAGTGGCTGCTTTTGCGGCCGTTTTATGTTCTTCGATGTCTTCGATCCACAGAAAAAAATCGTTTGGAAAACAGCGTAGTATCAAAAAAAATTGTTACAATTTGTAACACAATCGCGTAAATTTTTACTACAATTTTTGTGTATTAATTCACATTCGACTAAAAAAAAGACAAAAATATTGTTGTAAAAAATTGTTTGAAAAAATTCAACAATGTTGTGTAGGGACAGTCCTTGTATTTACACTCACTCCTAATAACTCACACCTAACAGGACCAAGATTAGCCCTACAAAGAGAAATAATTAATTTAAAACTAATTATTAAGTAGTAACTGAAACTGAAAGTATAAAAATAGTAAAACTAAGGAAATAACCCTACACATTTTTGTTAGAGTTCATGTTTTGTATGAAATGCTATTTGTTTATTTTCAACAATTTTCATGAAATGAAAATATTTATTGAAAACATTTTAATGTATAAGTACAGCATTTTACAGATTATTACAACTCCTACATTTACCTCATATTAGGATTTATCACGGAATTATCCAAATACCATGTATGTCCTCACATTTACATACATAAAATAGGCTTGCATATAAACGGCAATACACAAATGAAAAATCTATAGACGTAATCTACTTTACACATTTTTTAGCATTTATTAAAAATCCCAAACATTTCAAATTTTTAAAGTTTGGCGCCAAGTATTTGAAGCTATTTTACATCCGCCTTCCATTTTATTACCACGTCGACCGTCAACGTCGGTAGTTCTTACTTACGTGCTTACTAGTTACTGCAGTTAGTGAATCGAGAGTTGGCAAAACATGTAAGTAGACACTTTGTTATTATTTTACAAGTCTTTTTTGATACGTATATATGTAATTCTTGCTAGTATGGATGATTTCGTTAAAGAAAAATTAACATTTATGCGACGAACTATATATCTACCTATAGAAAAGTCATTTTAAATGTATGAAATACTTTTTTAATGTAATATATTAAATCAAAATTTTCATATAAAGGAGAAAATGTTGGCCGCGTTTAGAACGTGCAAGCAACTGGTTCCCAGCGGTTTGAGATCTGTTGACAATGACTATCAATACGTAGACAGAAAAATGATGCTAATCAGTAAACGCGTCAGGTATAGCCATTTTGTGTATTAGTGTTTCTGAACGTAAGCTGATTATAACTTCACGTCATATTTGTGGGTGTGGACGATTATTCAAAAAAAAAAAACGTTAAGAGTGGAGGTTATAAATCGCGATTATATTTCAGCTAAGCAAAATTAGCGTTCAAATGAGGTTGTATTAAGTTTGTTCGCGTCGCATGAACTATTTGCACTTTTATGCACTTTTGCACACAAAAATTCTAAAAAGTGCATAAAAGTGCAAAATAGTTCATGCGACGCGAACAAACTGATTATTATGTAGAGTTTTCTCATCGTATTCGTGCTTCGAATGCGGCCATTATTTTTATCCTGTGTTGCCTGTGTACGTGACTATCACGACGATGAGTGTGCGCATGTGTACATATTCGTACTGTGTGTACATTTGCGCACATTTTACTTGCTAAAATATACCGATACCTAGAAACTAGAATCTTAAAAATTGTCTGTGTCTATTACAACGACGTTTATTTTGTAGAAGAGCAGGTAGATGGAAGAGGTGTTTCTATATCTAAATTACCAGGATTTAGAAAAATTAATTCCAACACTGGGTCTCCGCAACAAGTTTTAGCGCAGGTTCTCGAATAGTAAGGTAAGCCTGCCCCATAAAATTAATTGTGTGTTCTTATACAAGTAATCAGGGATTGATAAAGTTACAGTTTTACTTATAATACGAAAAAAGTTCAAGTATCTTAATTTTCTGTATACAGTGAGTGGCAAAATTATGGAATAAGTACAGTGAAATAATATGACACATGAATATCATTTTATGACAACAGATATTTCGATGATTAATTTTCCACGATTGTTACTAAAGACGGCATCGATATTTTTTAAATGGTCACGTAATTGCTAGTTAAATTTAATCGTTTAAGTTAAAGAACCCAACATTGAAATTTCTTTAAAAGTAAATATTCTCAACAAAAATTGCATAATTTTGTAATCAACTTTTACCATTTGGCAAGGCATATATTTTTCATTTATGGCAACTTCACGATTACGAAAACAAGTTTTACAATGCTCATTTTCGAATTGTTACGGAAAATTTTCCAATATTAATTCCTTCTGAAAACATTAAAATTCACTCAAATTTTACAGTCAACAATTCGGTTACCATACCATCGTCAACCGTATAGCACTGTTTCAATTAATTCACCTTATTTTTTTGTCAAACAGCAGCTGAAGCACGATTTGCTGTAACCCCCCCCCCTCTCCTCCCCTCCCCACATAATTAACATCATAAAAGAGCAACTTCATGAAAATATTGCAAAGCATGTAACACATATGTTAAATAATAGTTTATTTCCAGGAAATTTTGTATTTTATGTCATTAATATATTGGAAAATATTATATGCAAAAACATTATCGATAACATAAAAGCTGTTTGGCTATTACTTAGTAAAATGTTGGATAAGAACGTTTACAAAGAGTTTTAAGATCTCTTACACATTTTTGACAAGATGAAAATTTTCATTCTGAATTCAAATATCTAAATTTTTACGTAAGCGTAACCAAGAAATTATGTTATTGGACAAGAAATTATTCAAAAGACTTGCGGCAATATTGTCACTTTAGAGCCGAGATCTTCAGAAGAAACGTGACGTTTTAATATGTTAAGAACTATAAGTTTTAATAAACATAAATATGCATTTGAGGTAGAATAAGCTGACGAAATTCAGATTGTTTCCTATATACTCTACAATAACAACCAGCCTTGCTTTATGGTAAAAGCCAACATGAATACTTTTATAAGTCGCAGATATGTTTTTTTTTTTTCATTTTATTTGTGAATATGTTGCGACGTACACCCCTTTGATGAAGGAGATGTACTTACGACTTGTTCAAAAAAAGAACAAAAACGCACGCAGAGTCCGGCTGCTCATAATCCGCGGCTGGGGGGGTTCGTTAGTTGATATTATAACGTGAGGGCGCCAGCTGTGACTAGCAGCAGGGTGGTCAGGTAAGCAGGAGATTGACAAACAACAATTGTTAGCATTAAATGTAAATTTAATAAATTTAGAAATTGGTGTATATGTAAAAGTGTATAAAAAAATAATATTATAACAGTAAATATAATGAAAATGGAAATGTTGCATTCAGTGACAACAAACAACCAGTAGGTAATGTAAATTTAGGGTCATTGAAGCATAGGATAAATGACCTCCAAATGCTTGGTATGAATCGTGACCAAACGTACACAAATGCATAAGCCTAAACATGAAATGACATAAAAGTCAGGTTATGAACGGCTGCAATACAATTGCAGGCTAATAATTATTAAAAAGTTATATAATGCAACAAAAGAATATGAAATATGAATATGTAAGTTGAAAAGTTCAAACAGTAATTTAAATTCCTAATAATAACATTTGTTTCAGTTACCATAAACAGCTGTTACCGGTTTACAAGTTAATTAGTCAAAATAAGGAAAATAAAAAAATTGAGTTGATTTAAATAAATCGAAGGCATAAAATAAGTGGAATTAGTTACATTACGAAGCAAAAATATAAATAGGCGCACCATAAACAGGTGTATTCACACTTACAGGTAGGATCGGAGATAATGAGTACAGCAATCTTCAGTTGTAAATACTTCTAGGTGGAATTGAAATAAGGTTTCTAGTTGTCGATGATGGATGGTTGCACACAACATGCATTACGATGATGGGGACTAGACTGGACAGCACATGACGAGGACCAAAAGCTTACACATCCTTGCTTCTTCGGACAGTGTCGATTTAAGGAATTATATCCTAGGTGTTATGGAATATAATATGCTATTCACATTTCTTGATACATCCCGTATCACTGTGGATCACATACACCTGTGATTTGACGTAGATGGAATTTCTAGCCTCGATGAAGTTATAAATCGTACAGATCTTATAAATCTTACAGCTTTTACAGCTTTTTACAGCCCTTACAGCTCTTACAGCCTAAAATGGAAATGACAATCACCATGTGCTCAATTGTAAAAATTGTGAAAAAGACACAATCAATGAAAAATACATTGCTTAAGGCACAAATTAAATAATAAAATTAGATAAGCAACATTCTCAAATTGGAAAAATCTTGATACTTACTCAGATGTTATAAACTTAATATTTCACACATGTAACAAAGACAGACAAGACAAAAATGGCCAGAACTGATATGTCTGCCTTCCACCTCTTTTGAGAAGTAAAAAAAAAAAGTTTAATGTTAAGTGATACCAGCTAAAATTTATTTAAATGTTAAATGTACTAAATTGAAAAGAGCACATGAATAATTGTCATTGACATTCAAAAATGGAAAAAAGAAATGTTTGTAAAATATCAATAAAATTATTAATAACTGATTTGACTGTTTTTGATGATTTGCTGTAATTTGTTTGATGTATACACCTCCGTCCAAACGTCATGTACGTTACAATGTTTTGCATGTCACATTTTAAAAATAAAGTATTCTGAGTAACAATAAGATTTTTTTAATCAACGTTCCTTCAATATTATATAATAAACCTTCAGTATATGTGTAATAAACTTACATTGCACGTGTAACATTTTACTTCTAATTGTTTGAAAAATTACATGCATTTTGTAGTACTAGGCAGCACGCTTAACATATTTTATTACACTATTCCTTGCAATAACATGCACAATACTCCATACATTATCAAAATTTTTAGTTGTGAAAATTTACGCAAATAGATGACCTTGCTCAAAAAAATATGTATGCTATCACTAGGAATTGTATTTGATTTCCTTTTTCTTGGTTTTTAGGTCTAATATTAAAACATGAATGAATACGACGACGACGACAACGTTTCGCTTTATTAAAAAGCATTTTATTTATAATTTACAATTTCTACATTTATTTATATATCTACTTGAAAAAGCTTTTTAATAAAGCGAAACGTTGTCGTCGTCGTCGTATTCATTCATGTTTTAATATTAGACCTAAAAACCAAGAAAAAGGAAATCAAATATTATATATACATGGTCAAGATTTAAAGTTTTAAAACTAGGAATTGTGTAATACAGTCACATAAACTTCTGTAAAGAAATCACACAATTTGTTTGATATAATCTGCTAAATTATTAACTACAATTTTGTGTGAATTTTTCAAATATATTGTCTTTGTCCCTATACGTTACACAAATTGTAGTGCAGATGTTTATAATTCTTTTAAATTTCCCCACATTTCTTTTTCTGTGGATAGATGTGATATTTTTACATACATACATTTTAATGCGTTATTGTGTTACGTCCATCATTTTAATTAGTTTAAACTGCTTTTCAAAGAACTTTTTCTCAATGTATCTAAACTTCGACGCATCATTCTCGAAAAAAAACGAATATTGACGTTTTATTGCCCGATGATGGTTAAATTATTAATTACCAAAACATGTTACAATAAGACATTACATAAAAGAGGATTGGAACACGAATTTCGCTTTTAATTTAATTTGTTTAGAACATTATGACGCGATGATTTAAGTAACATAATTTTGAAATAAATCTATTACTACTTTATCTATAATTGTATCGACTTTGTTTAAAATAAATAGTTTCTTTAAGAAAATCGTACTTGTTACCATACATATTCAAACATATATCTTTCTTGCTGTTAATGTTACTTGAATAAAAGATATTTTAAAGAAATAGTTTGATCGCTTCAAAAAACAGTAATATTAATCTTAAGCTACGATATATATTTCAAATAAAGTTTCTTTACGTGAAATATTTTTTTCGAATTCTCGTTTTTCATTGCCACTTGAAAATTACTTTATTTTTAACCGCAGTTTGCCAAATTGCAACAAATTTTAAGTTTTTCTCCAAAAATTTTCCCATTAACATTCACGTAAATTATATGTATTATGGGAAAATTCCTTGGAAAATGTTTAATTAATTATACATAGAATGTTTACTAACAAAAATTACTTAATTTTTTTAGTGTGTACTAATGCGCGGCGTCGTTTGTCATTTACAAAAAGCATTGATACTGTTAATATTAAGACACTACATTAAAAATTAAAAATAAAAATAAAATCAATATTTACCTTTCTATCGAATATACTCTTACTATCTGCTCACATGCTATAATCAAACATGGTATGAATTCCTTATCTTATTAGTCTTGTTAATAAACTAAGTCAGATTTTGGAAGCAACGAATACATCCTGTTTTACTAAAATACTAAATCAGTATAATCAATTGTAGAAAAACAACAAAGATGCTCGCATTTGTTTCTAAAAACGCTGAAATAATTCATCAAACACACTCTAAACATCGCTCTACACACTACATAAACGTATATCAAAGTATATCATTCAATCGACTTGCATTAGCTTTATCTGCCTTTAAAACCGATAAGGTGATATGAATGAAACTAAAATGTAGTGATGGGATGCACGTAGCTCTCATTGGCGTGCATATTTATGGATAAATACCTATTACTGTGCCAACCAAAGAGAGATTTAGTGAAGCCAAAGAACGTGCAAGATATGGAAAATTACAAGATGCAATTAGGTATACACTGCCTGCTATTAAAAACGCATTAGCTTGATATTTGTGGAAAAGGATATTGGTTAGTATCCAGGGGCGGCTCCTCTTAAAGCATTACGGGCCATCGCCCCACCATTGCAAATCACAAATTAATCATTAAAGAGCTTTGATTTTTTGTAAAAATGCCGATAAATACACGTACTATCGACTCAAAAAAAAGATGATGGAAAATAAGTCATAAAGAAACATAAAGAAAGATATATCTCCTTTAATCTACCAGCCATTGCGCGTGTGTAGATTCTAAGAATTATTTTGTTATTGAATTTTTCTGCGGAAACTGTAAAGCAAAATACTGCGAATGTAAATCTAGCTGAAAATAATTCGGCATCTTTGTCGGCTAACATCAAGAGGATTACCTTTCGGAACGATTGCCGGTATATATACCTTTCCTTTGTTATTTATTTTAGCCATCGATTACTCGCACATGACCTGATGGCATAATTTGTGCAAATATTTAAAATGTGTTCTTGTATGATTATTGGCTGTTTGTATCTTACACAAAATAAAATAAGGTAATAATTAAATTATAATCAAATTGTACGTCGACTGTATATTGTAAGTTTTTCTTTTAATGGCTCTAGCTACCTGCACATTTGCAAAACAATATAAACTCAACCAATATCAATAAACTAATAAATCAATATTATAGAATTTTGTTTGCGCACCTAACTACCTACCCACGAACAGTATGAATATGAAAATTGAAGTCGTAATCTGTCGTTATTTTGTATATACAGTGTAATGTTAAAAGTATCAGCAACAATCTGTCGAAGTAGTTACATTTTCTTTTGTCTGCTGTTGGGGATAATATAGTCTTACATACAACCAAACGCGTATAACTCGAAAACTACCGCATATAACTATTTAGCGCCTAGTATAAGTTTACACTAATTTTCGACATACAATGCAGCCACATAACAGTATACAGAGTATCTCATTAGAATAAGGAAATATGCCAAAATTCATATTTTTGTGGACGCCCTGTATAACTTTTTAACTTACCTTTCTATAGACTATTTGATTACAAAAAGGCCATTATAACCGATTTCTGAAATTCGATAAAATAAGCACAACATACGTCATTCCACGTTTATTGGAACACGCTGTATATAAATATCTACACCAATAGAAAGGGCTCACTAAACGGTACAAGTCCGCCATTGAAACTTTTTTCCTATCTCTTACCGTTTAAAAATTATTCAGAAAAAACCAAATTTGGGCTAAATTGCAAGGGTGAATTGCACCCCCTAAAGTTCCGCAACAACGGAAAGCGTCCTTAAGTAACACTCCATGGAGTCTACAAACTGACAATGTTTCATCAAAATCTGCGATTTACGTTCGCGAGGTTCCCTTGTCAGTTAATAAGATCAAATCATATATATAATACTACTATATTGCGTGTCTCGTATAAAACCAATGATAAAAATTTTCGCCGATGAAGGGGGATAGAAAATGAGTTTCTTTGTCTGACGTCGTTCTGTGTATGTTTGCGCATGTGTGCGAACTTTTACGAAGTAATTTGTAGTGATGGCATAATCGAATAATTTTAATAATGGAATGTTCATTCGTTGGGAGAAAAGTACAAATATTTCCTCATTTGTCAAGAAAATGACCTTTTTTTAGTGATATATGTAATGAAATTTAAACCTTTATAAATAACGATAGGAGATGTGCTAATTCCGTTAAATATACAAAAGTGGATAGATTAATTCATAATAAATACGGGTAAATAAAAATACATTGATGTTTATATGAGAATATTTATTTTAATTTATGTCATAACAAATTAATCAATTTACATTGTTTACAAAATACGATTGAACGAAGAAAACGCTTACACTGAATAAAAAAAGAATTCTTTTGAGATACCAGCAAAGTAGTTAGGAAATAAAAAAACACCTTTACATTTATTGGTTTTGGAAAAGAACCAATTTGGTATATTTTTGTCGTATGTTCTCATCCTTTGATGATAATAATTTTCCTCGTGATATAATCGAATGGATACGTAGCACTCAATAATTAATTTACATAACTGCATGCACTGATTATTAAAAATCCCTTGAATCTTCCAAGGTGTGAATATCTGTGCAACCATCGCTATCTTTGCTATCACGGGATGATGAGAGAAAGGCGGCGGCATATTCATGCAGGTTCATATGCAGTAGTGTACGACTTGTGGTAGTCGGTTGTATGTTTCAAGTTTCAAGAAATCCAGCATTACCTGCATAATTCATATCCATTGTTTCTACAGTAGGAAACTGGGTACTTCTATCATCTATTACTAAAATCTCGTCGTCATGATTGATAGCCACTACAAAGAAAAATATACATTCAATATATGGAAATTGAATGGATATATTAAAAAGAATATTTTACCTGTTTCTTTAACTATATGTATATCAGTTCTCGATGTAGATGTACTTTTATCTGTTACTGTAGGAATTGATGGTATGGCTGTGGATTTTAGATAGAGACTTTTTCGCCCAAGTATTTTTGCATTTGATTCTATAAAATCCTCCGGAAGAAAATGAGCCGAACAAATCAATAAAGTTGTTACATCATCTTCATTTGACAATCCACAAACATTTTTCCAGGCAGATCGTCTGTTGTCGTCTTTAGGAAATCTGAAGAAAATCTAAGTTTATTGTTACTACAATATATTCATTTTATAACTATTTGCTTTACCTATGCATAGAAGCCTTTACGTTTTCCTTTGTTTGTTGATGGCCACACAAATAGCAATATCATACCATCTTTATATTCCAAAAAACTAAATATTTATACAGACTTCAATTCTAATTCATGACAGTTAAAATAATATGAAATAATCAACAGCAATGGATATAACCACAATATCACCAATAAACAATGATCAAGCGTTAACATATGCACAGTTGTCAACGAGAAACACATGTGAAATGAAACAGAAACAACTGACCAACATATGCGAGAAAGATGCATGGTTATTTAAGGTTCGCGCATGCGCATAATGCAGCCAGAACGTTGTGGCATATCCGATATAGCTGTCTCCCTTTGATTTCGGAATTTTTGAGCACATACCCGCAATATAGTAGTATTATATATATGGATCAAATAATGCGGTCTCTATATTCCTCCCCTCAAGGAAACCATGTTGATGGCAATTAAATAAGTTGTATTATGAAAAAAAGTCGTACAGTCGATTGAAAGCGACTTTTTCAAAAATTTTAGAGAACGCCGTAAGGAAGCTTATCGGCCTGTAATTATTTAAATCTTTTACATCGCCTTTTTTATAATGCGAGGTATAATGTTTGCGTACTTTAACTAATTTTGAGAAATGCCGTTTTCAAAAGATTTATTTATAATATGAAAAAGCGGTCTTAGGTAACTATTCGGACATAGTTTGAGAAAGTAGGTAGGAATCCTATCAACCCTTGACGAAGTGGAATTTTTTAACGACTTGACACAAATTAAGAATTCATCAGCACATGTCGGAAAAAGATATAAAGAATGGGGTTTATTTTGTATAGTACAAGCGTGCTTAAGGCATTGATTAGATAATAATAGAACTAGATAGGAGAAGTACATATTTTCGCATAATAAAATAATGGCACAAATATGGGGTGATGCGTCCCCGGGAAATAGTGAAACTTGCTCAGGCAAAGTACATATCCGCGAAGTTATTGAGATTGCATACTCTTCAACGATTGCAGGCGCACTTGGCATTTGTTTTGTGATCTGCATTGACGTGAGATTTATAGTGCTTTTATGCGAATAAAATCCGTTTTTATTTCTAGTTGCTTTTGGTTATATTTGTTCTTAAATTAATTGTGTATCCATACATATGTCTTTTAATATTGAATTACTATTAAAGTGCGATGTTACAGTGATTTCTTTGAATGATATAACCAATGTTGTTTCTTTTTAAGATACCCTGAAGATTTACCGCAGGTTGTTATTTCTGGAAATTGTTTGACGAATTTTTGCAGAGTAGAATTATATACATAGTAATAATTTAGTGAGTATTTATAATTTTAATACCATACTTAAATACTTGGTAACGCGCTTTTTTATAAACTCAATTTTAGGGTTCGGTTTTGTATATGGGAGTATAAGTAGTTATACATAAGTGTACATACTATATCCACTCATTCAACTAACACGGAGGATAATTTGTAAAACATTAAGAAAATATTAGACCAAACGATTTTTCCGGATTTAGAAAATCATATTTATGAGCAAGCTATGCTAGAAGTTGTACACTTCTCACAGGAAAAATCGGGACACCAGCAATCTTGAATTTTAAAATTTCTGGGTGTAAATGCAGCTTACAGAGGATATATGCACTTATCAAAGCCATAAATCACTTTTTTGTGTGTATTATTGCGATCAAAGGTAAAGACTAAAAATTTAAACGGAAATATAATATTTTTTTTTTTATACATTAAATAAACACTTTGGAATCTCGGTGGCGGTGTTTTCTTAGAAATACCGAATACGGAAATATTAATGCAAAAAAAAATACATAACAACTAAAAGGCCTCTTGAGTAGACGGCACCATTTAGAAATACACATATATGTATTTAACTTGTTTGATGTTATGTAGAGATAATTCTTTTTTTAAGAAAATATATGGGGATGGGATTATATTACCTATTGTTATTACCTATGATTTTCACATTGATTAAATACACTACTATTCATGTATTCATTATTGTTGTTGTTTAGTATTCTTAAATATTGTATTACTACAAAATATTTTTCTATGTATTAAAAAATTACCAAAAACAGTTTAAGATTATTTACAAAATTTCTAAAGCAATTAATTTCGCAAAGAAATTATTTATTTTATTAACCTCCTTTTATTGTATTTTCAAGAAATATATCTTAACTATCGCCTGTGTAATCTAATGTCGTTCTATTTTATTAAAATATAGCTAACACTTTTGGTCTGACAGCTTCGGGCAGTAGCAACGAAAAAGTATTAAATGTATCAAATTCAACAATAAATATTTTAGCACTAACTGAAATTGACGAACAATATGTTTTCTTACAATGTTTGTTATGTATTATAAATCCAATATTTAAATAATTGTTAATAAACCTGTGCTATATAAAGACCGTTTGTAAAGAGACCCAGTGTTGGCCATATTACAAGAAAATAGATCATCGACGTCAGATTACACAGGCGATAGTTAAGATATATTTCATGAAAATACAATAAAGGGTTCATAAAATAAATAATGTCTTTGCGAACTCAATTGCTTTATTTAAGAATTTTATAAATAATCTTAAACCTAGTTTTGATATTTTTTATAGATAGAAGAAAACTTTATAGTAATGCAATATTTAAGAATATTAAACAACAATAGTAATTAATACATCAATAATAGTGTAGTCAATAAATCTGTGAAAATCATATTATCCCAAAACTGAAGAGGCTGACTGACATATGTATTATCTATTGCTAAACTAATACTCGCGAGCATAAATCCAAGTAAGTAACTAATATCAAAGCAGCACTAACGAGTAACAATTTTAAATAATAAAATCCCATCACCACGTTTTTTTTTTTAAAATAATCATCTCTACATAAATAAAAAACAAGTTTAATAAATATATATTTCTAAATGAAGCCGTCTATTCAAGAGTTCTTCTTGTTGTTATGTATTTTTTTTTTCATTGATATTCTAAAGGAAACGCCGCCACCGAAACTCCGATTTGTTTATTCTATACATAAACCTTTTTCTCTCTATATATTTATTTTTCTGTTTAAATTTCCAGTCGTTGCCTTTGATCCCAGTAATATACATAATTAAGTGATTTATGGCCATGATAAGTGAATACATCCTCCGAAAGTTGCATTTACAATCAAGAAATTTTAAAATTCTGAATTGCTGGTGTCCCGATTTTTCCTGTGAGAAGTGTACATAAAAGGGAACTTATTTACCACATTGCCCGTGAATATAACTATATACGTTTGCATAGCTGATGCGCTTTTACTAGAACGTTACCTTGGCAACGTCCAAGTAAATTAAATCACACTGTTTAAATAGTTAGTCAGCTTTTATTGCACATAATAAAGAAATATAGTGCGGATCATTCAGATATCCCGAAAGAGATGCAAAATACAAATCGTTAGTTAGATAGAGATAGATACATCAAACGACAACAAGCATCTTGTCGAACAGAATACCCGGTTTATTCTACAGTCACGTGGTTCATTCGTCCGCCCTTCTACGGTAGAACAGTTACAGAAACAGCAAAACTACCTGCCGTTCGATACATCGACCAAAATTGACATATGTTCTAATCGAACCCTGTTACAGAATCACGCTGCTGATCGTCTGTCAAAATCGTACTCTGGACGCTTACTAACGAATATTTTCTCACCTAACGGGCGCACCCTCAAAGCCCCTTCTCGGTTTATTAAAATTTGAAATAAGTAATTATCGAAAATCGATGTAAAAACACTAACTGTAGAAATAAAAGAAACGTTTCAAACCAAAACAAGCTTAAATCTTTATTTAGTTACCCAAATGCTAGGTTTCATCATCATTGAGACTCTTTGATCACAAGGTACGTATGTTGGAATCAGTAAAATACTATAAGACAAATTATTTAATACAAAAACACGTATTCGAACTTTCCTGGCATTTTAAAAGATTAACGAGGTTATGAAAATGTCATATTTAAATTTAATTAATTCAAATACGGCGCCATCTACCCGTAAACAGCAATATACTAAATTTTATAGCAAACGATCATCTGTGATTATCGATATTTGTTAAAGATTATTTTAGCTATTTTATCGCAGACCAAACTCAGTGATATTTATTTACAACCCTTAAATATTAAAATTCCTAAAATAACTAACTAAAAGGCGGTTATTATAAATCTAACCCCAAATTAACGTATAGTGAAATAAATTATAAAAATCTAAGTTTC
Organism: Protaetia brevitarsis; assembly: GCA_004143645.1. NCBI lineage: Eukaryota > Metazoa > Arthropoda > Insecta > Coleoptera > Scarabaeidae > Protaetia > Protaetia brevitarsis. The sequence continues at coordinate 29,739 of RXPK01002353.1, read as the reverse complement.
TGATTAATATTGAAAGCAAACTGATTAATTCTTTTCTGTTTTGGCACAAAACGCGACGCTTGGCAAATCTCTGGTACGGGATGGAGTTTCGGTCAATGGTATGGAAAAGCAATCTGGTCGGGATTCTTCGTAGGAAATTTTTATAGGAAAATTCTTAACAATTTCAGGTATTCAGTAAGGATTTAATTATTCAGGAGTTGTATCGATACTTTTTTAGGTAAACACTTCTTGGAACTTTGATATTTTTTGAAAGTGTGGCATAAAAATCGTTATAGGAAAATTAGTACAACCGTCGTCTCTTGTGGCCACCAACAGAATGAGGATTCAAACCAGATTTATCAGTTAACAGCCTTCGATTGTTATCACACAGGTCGACCAACCTGAATTTTGAAAGATATAGCTAACCGACATTAAAATACCGTTATTTTCTCTAGTTTGATGGGAATACGCCAAACGTTAAAAAAAAACATCGCGAAGAATGAAAAATGTCTCCGAGCAAAATATACACAAACATACATAAAAGATGCCAGGTAAGCTTGAATTAACATAAAAATAAATTTACATTACATAAAGGCACTATTTAGCATACAATGCTAATATTGTTCATTTTAAATAACTATCTTTAACAAATTCATAATTCGCCTGTAGAGTAGGCAACTGAGCACACGCCTCACTTTTGAATAACTAGACCATTGAGTTTAAAATCTTGTTGTAAATGACTTTCAAATAGATTCCATACCTTAGATATCATAGCAATGTATATATTTAATTATGAAAAATAAACAATAATTATAACATTATAAAAGTAATTAGATAAATTTAAATGGCGGCGGACCCAAATTCTTAAAATCTACAATTCCAAAGAAGGGGTGCTCACGAATGGAAACGTAGGGCGTGGGATCATTAGCTCCCAGTCTTTCATCCGCAACCACAACGACCAACTTTTCCACAAGGTCCCTGGCCGCTTTATGGAACCCTTGTGGGAATCCATATTCTACATTAAGAATTTTTTGGAAGATCTTAAAGCAGTGTTCTCCTACAAATGGGGCTTCCCCGCACAGCATTTGATACAGGATACATCCAAACGCCCAGAGATCTGAAGCGGGTGTTACTTTTGCATCCGTGAGGACTTCTGGGCTCACGTACTGAGGAGTACCCACGAAAGAGCTCTGTCTCTGCCCCACATTCTCTTCGTGCTGCCCGTTCTCTTCGCCGCCCTTTGCCAACATCTTAGCGCTGCCGAAATCGATCAGCACGATGTGCCAATTCTCGTCAATGACGATATTCTCGGGTTTTAGGTCCCTGTGTATCACATCCTTTGAGTGTAGCATCTCCAGAGCCAACAAGAGTTCGGCCGCGTAATAGCGAGCCGCTTCCACGCTGAATCCTTTTAAGTCTGCGATTTTTGTCAGCAGGTTCCCGTTCTTGGCGTAGGTCAGGACGAAGTAGAAGCGATGCGCGTCTTCGAAGGCGGAGTGGAGGTGGGTGAAATAACTGCATCCCGATACAATTTGCAAAACGTCCCTCTCGCGCCTGACGTACTTCATCAGATTTTCTTTAAGGACGCGTTGCTTTTCCATCACTTTTACTATAACCATTGAAAAATTGATGAGCCATTCAAGGTATTATTTTTTGCATCAATTTTGGACTCTAGCCAACTGTTGGTAGTACAGAAAGCCTATTGGCTTAGAAATCGACCCTGCAGTTGTTTATTCGGTCCCGCCGAAATGTTTATTTTGCATTCTTATCTACGCGTTTAATCAACAAACAGAAAGAGAACTTTTATAAACAGGATACGTATTTTGAAATGCATGGAAGAGTTGCTTTCTTACTTTTGGAACACCCTATTTAATTAAAAATGTTTTAGGTTGTACAGCATCGAATTCTATAAAACTTTTGTATAAAACATTTTTCCTAAAATCAAAAATAGAGACGTAAAAACGACTTACTGGACTTCATTTTTGTGTTATGCGATGATGAATGCCTAAAACAATTCAACGTTTGGGTTTCATATTTGTGAGTACAACCAATTCAAAAACGATAAATTTCAAATAATGTCCTACAATGTCACAACCGTTTTGGCCAATGAAAAACTGACCATTTTGGGTTCGTTTAGTGTTATATATATCAGGTATCATTTAATGGTTTCTGGTTAGGCTATAAGTGACGTTAATATGATTATTTATTAATTTAATACCTTGGGCAATTATTAAGTATTAGGAAATAGTAGGGAAGACTATAGTTGTTAGAGGATTTACACAAATCAAATAGTGATTTTCAGGTATTGTCACCACAGAAAACACGTCGAAATCATTGAAAAAAGGACGTATTTATCATCAATCAATTAATAATGATTGTAACGAGTAGGCACTAAATTGTTTCAATTAACTTATTTTCTTGAAATAACACTATTTCATGCATTATTTTTGCCAAAAAGTATGAGTATGTATTCACGGTGAACTGCCGCTTTGACTAGTTTCTTTTTTTTTTTATGTTGGCACGTTGGTGACAAAAATAATACATGAAGCGGTGTTATTTCAACTAATTACAACAGTTATTGGTCGATAAATGTGTTTTTTTTAAGATTTCTACGTATTTTCTGTGGTGAGATAATCTGATAATTGCATCTTGTTTTTTAAGAAAAAAAAAAGTGAAAGACGTAGTTTCCAACGAAAAATAAGCACTCTAACGTCATGCTACACCAATACAGCCCAAACTTACGATCTTCAAAGCACCCGGGCTATTTTTCATATTTTCCTTATTTTCACTAATAATATATAGCGTGTTCCATCTAAAATAACGCGTTTTCCTACTTTTGCAACACCCTGTATAGTCAAAAATATTTTTAGGGCTGCAGCATAGAATTCTGTAAAACAACTTTTGATAAAACACTTTTTCTTAAAATCAAAAATAGAGCTGTAATTAAAGACCCAGTCTTGGATGGGGCACCCTGTATCCTGCACAGCTACAAGCTTCTTAAACGAGACCTCTGTTAGCAAACGATCTTTTCGATATTACGTATAGATATTTATCTGAGAATTTTTATGGATTTTAGGTATAGTAATCCATAAAAATTCCAAAACATTCACTTATTTGACTTATTTCACCGTTAATCACGATAACTTACTTGCGTATTCTCTATCGGTATCTCTATGCTTCGCCAGGTATACCGTGGCAAAGGACCCATTGCCGATAGTTTTCTTAAACACGAAATTTCTTATCATGTTGTCGGAGTCTGCTATAACACACAATGTAAGACCACCACGAACTAGACCAACTACCACCGTTTAAATGACAGCTCTACCCCATATAATAAACATCTATTAGATATTTTACTTTCTGTCGTTTTTGTTTGTTCATTCGCAGGTAAAAGCAATGCGTTTTTCTTTCCTGGTTATCGAAATATCTCGTAAAGGCAAGGTCATATATCAATTAAAAATACATTTGAACCGTTCCTCTTAATGACAAGGATAAAAACTGCATCTAGCGGGCATCCCTTTTTTACACCGGCTTTGCCTGTGCAGTGTGCACAATATTGGCAATAAATATAATAAATATATTAGACCGTTTACATTGTAAATAATGTTAAAAGATTACTATAAACATTTAATATTTTAATATACAGGTGCATTGAACCAAAATTCGGTCTTGAAACAATGAAAAAAAAACATTGTTCACATGAAATAATACATTAAAATTGTTCCAAAGAACCAGTTCATCAAATCAATGAAAAAGATTTCGTTAAATGACGAAGAAATTTATTGAGTAATAAATCATTTACTGTATTAATGAAACCAAAATCATAAAAAATGAAGTGATAGCTTGATTGGCTCAATGAAATATGTTACTGTTGTAACAAACACCAATTTTGCTTCAACAACTTTATTTGGTTTGCCGAATGACCATGAGTTATCAATTTTATGTACAAACCAGTGTTTTAATTAACGAATAATTCTTTATTCAAATGATTATTTGAATGAAATTTCGATCAATTATTATTTATTCAATATTAGATTATTGTCGCTTGAAATGGTCAGGCATTATTTGAATAAGGAATTATTGAATGAAACGTTATTTAAATAAAGCATTACGGGAATAATTGTCTCACAAAATAAAAAAATAAATAATGGAACAACTTAATCCAGGTACTTATATGCACATACATATATCTGCTCGCTTTTCGTTGCCTTGATACCGTCTTCTTTTTATCTGCGCTGCAAAGAATAGAAGTTTTTTTGCGCTTGAACGTGTCAGGGTTGGGATTAATATCTTAATAGTTGTACCTGACCCTAAAAATATTTTTTAGACTATTGAAACTTATTACAATAAGGAGATATATTGCCTAAGAAACAAGCCTTTTCAGGCGAATCGGGGTAAAAAAAATTTTTTTGGATTTTTCTCGTAGGTGATGCGACAAAAAAATAAAATTTCTTTTTTTCTCGTGGATTCGCGTGAGAAGTTGTATACCCCCTATTTCGACCCCGTAGAATTCGATTATCGATTCCAAAACAGCATAGGTGCCCCCCAGGCGCCCTTAGGGGGTCACTTGGTAGTTAGGATATCAAATCGTAGCACTTTATTATATTTTTGTGTTTTTCGGTCGCACGCTGTAACATATCTGTGACAAGCTATATATATTCTGAAAGCTGAGAAAATTTGCTAGCCAACATCAACGGGAACCCCGAAAGTCGCCCTTTTTCTGTAAAAAAATGTTTTTCTCGTGGATTCGCGTGAGAAATTGTATACCCCCTATTTTAACCCCGTAGAATACGAATATCGACCCGACTTCGAAGATTGTACTGTAAAATTCGTATGTAATATTTATATGAACTGTATATTTACCGAACACTGCAGTAATTTTCAGATGTATTTTTATAAAGAAAGCAAGTAAAAATACTAAAGAACGGAATATCGCATGTATAAATATACATTGCACAGTAAATTGTTTTACATGTATAACTTAATATTACTGCCAAGGCTATAATATTAAATTACACATGTAAAAGAATTTACCGTACAATGTATAAATATATATTGTAGGGTAATTTCTTTATAAATAAAACTAAGAATGCGTGAGCCAGGTATTTTATTAAACTAAATAATTAGAAGATACAAAAGTATAAACTTAACACATTTTTTTCATTAAACAATTTTAAAGGAGAAAAGGACATTTGCAGTTGTCTTTTGAAAAGTTCAAAAGCCTAGACTGTGTAGCTATTACATTATTACTAGAAATTCTGTTTGTGTTTTAAAGTAGAATGCATATCTTAGATATCATAGCAATATATATATTGCTCTTTTTTTCAGAACACAATGCCCGGGATTTCTAAATTTTATTTTTTTATAGTTCAAAACTAAATTAATATTATATTCAAATTTATATTATTTTTCTTTAGCTTGTCCGTTTACGATATATTTTTTTTCTTTTTTTCAAATAAAATCAAATTTAATTAAATTAGTGGTTTCAATACACCCAGCGACCTCTCTAAGTAAGTGAAATAAAACTGTGGAAAGTGACCCCCTACCTGCTAGGTGGCACGGGATGCTTCAAAGGGGACCAGGTCGTCTGTCAGAATCGTACTCCGGACGCTTATTAACCAATAGGCAAAAAAAACGTTTCAAACCAAAACAAGCTTAAATCTTTATTTATTTACCCAAATGCTAGGTTTCGTTATCGTTGAGTCTCTAATGATCACAAGGTACGTAAAATGGAATCAGTAAAATACTATATAAGACAAACTTTAATACAAAAACACGTCTTCAAACTCTCCTGGCATTTTTAAAGACTAAATGAGGTTATGGAAACGTCATATAATAAATTAAAATTCATATAAATAACGGCGCCATCTACCCGTAAACAGCAAATACTAAATTTTAATGCAACCGATTATCTATGATTTCCCATATTTGTTAAAGATAGCTATTTTATCACAGAACAACTCAGTGATATATCTTTATAACCCTTAAATATTAAAATTCCTAAAATAACTAACTAGAAAAGGCGGCTATTATAATAACTAACCCCCAAATTATCGTATAGTGAAAAATAAATTACACAAATATATAAGTTTCTGATTAATATGAAAGGAAACTGGATTAAATCCGTTCTGTTTTAGGTGAGGTGATTCTATGGGATACTAACTTGAAAAAGGACATGACGCTGGCAAACTCTGGTGCTGGAAAATGGTGGTTCAGTTAGATGGGCTCCCGGTCTCGGTCGATGGCATGGAAAAAACAATCTGGTCGGGAAGTCTTCGTAGGATAATTATAGGATATTTTCTTGGCAAAATTGCGGATTCTCGAATAGGATTTAATAAACAGGATTTGTATCGATACTTTTTTTTTTTAGGTAAACTTCTTGGAACTTTGATAAACTTTCGAAATTGTGGCATAAAAACGTTATAGGAAAATCAAGACAACCGTCGTGTCTGGTAGCCACCAACAGAATGAGAATTCAAATCATTTTCAACGGTCAACAGCCTTCGATTGTTATCACACAGGTCGACCAACCTGAATTTTGAAAGATAAAGCTAACCGACATTAAAATACCGTTATTTTCTCTAGTTTGAGGGGAATACGCCAAACGTTGAAATACAAAACCCCCCGCAGACTGAAAAAATCTCTCCGAGCAAAATATAACAATAAACAAATATAAGCCAGGTCAGTTTGAATTAACATAATAAAATACAATTTACATTACATAAAGGCAATATTTAGCATACAATGCTAATATTGTTCATTTTAAATAACTATCTTTAACAAATTCATAATTCGCCTGTAAAGTAGGCAACTGAGTACACGCCTCACTTTTGAATAACTAGACCATTGAGTTTAAGATCTTGTTGTAAATGCCTTTCAAATAGATTCCATACCTTAGATATCATAGCAATGTATATATTTAATTATGAAAAATAAACAATAATTATAACATTATAAAAGTAATTAGATAAATTTAAATGGCGGCGGACCCAAATTCTTAAAATCTACAATTCCAAAGAAGGGGTGCTCACGAATGGAAACGTAGGGCGTGGGATCATTAGCTCCCAGTCTTTCATCCGCAACCACAACGACCAACTTTTCCACAAGGTCCCTGGCCGCTTTATGGAACCCTTGTGGGAATCCATATTCTACATTAAGAATTTTTTGGAAGATCTTAAAGCAGTGTTCTCTACAAATGGGGCTTCCCCGCACAGCATTTGATACAGATACATCCAAACGCCCAGAGATCTGAAGCGGGTGTTACTTTGCATCCGTGAGGGACTTTGGGCTCACGTACTGAGGAGTACCCACGAAAGAGCTCTTTCTCTGCCCACATTCTCTTCGTGCTGCCCGTTCTCTTCGCCGCCCTTTGCCACATCTTAGCGCTGCCGCAATCGATCAGCACGATTGCCAATTTCGTCAATGACGATATTCTCGGGTTTTAGGTCCCTGTGTATCACATCCTTTGAGTGTAGCATCTCCAGAGCCAACAAGAGTTCGGCCGCGTAATAGCGAGCCGCTTCCACGCTGAATCTTTTAATTCTGCGATTTTTATTCAGCAGGTTCCGTTCTTGGGCTTAGGTCAGACGGAGTAGAAGCGATGCGCGTCTTCGAAGGCGGAGTCGAGGTGGTGAAATAACTGCATCCGATACAATTTGCAAAACGTCCCTCTCGCGCCTGACGTACTTCATCAGATTTTCTTTAAGGACGCGTTGCTTTTCCATCACTTTTACTATAACCATTGAAAAATTGATGAGCCATTCAAGGTATTATTTTTTGCATCAATTTTGGACTCTTATAGCCAATTGTTGGTAGTACAGAAAGCCTATTGGGTTAGAAATCGACCCTGCAGTTGTTTGTTCCGTCCCGCCGAAATGTTTATTTTGCATTCTTATCTACGCGTTTAATCAACAAACAGAAAGATAACTTTTATAAACAGGATATGTATTTTGAAATGCATGGGAGAGTTGCTTTATTTACCAAATGTTTGTTGGTGTATTTCATGACGTCATCTAGTGGTGAGAACTGATGAGAGCTGTTTTTTGCTAAACAGGGAAACGCTTTGGTGGACGATGGATAAATCTTTTGGCACTAAAATGCAAAATAATAGGTATAACTATAAATACCTGTATTTAAATGTTCTATATCGTTTGCTGACGACTAAACATTGAAATGTAGTCTATTACTTTCACAGTCATAGAACATTTTGGACCAAAAAGTTTATTTTGTTATAAAAAAATCTCACTGTCATATTATTTAATGTCAACTGTCAATTTTGTTTGTGCCCCCTCCAATAAGCAACCAACTCATCAAACTTCATTGATGGTGGTCCCCCATAAAACAAATGATGAAAAATCCAAATCATTTTGATGTACTATCGACTCGAAAAACGATGACATAGGAAAAATAAGCCATAAGGAAACACAAGGAAAGATACCTCTCCTTTAATCTACCAGCGATTGCACATGGGTAGGTGTTAAGAATTATTTTTTCGTTGAATTCTTTCTCGGAAACTATAAAGTCTCGAATAAATCTTTTGCGGCCGCTTTGTCGCATAACATTACGGGGACTAGCTTATATGTACACCAGCGACACTTTCTAATTGTACGACCTACAGCATAAAATAGATCCTATATGTGTAGCGTGGATAATAGACGGCTTGTGCATTCACTGCCGTCTTCGAAATATATAAACACAGATGTGCGGTCTCTGTGTTTTGTTTGTAGTAAATCTGTTTTAAATGTAAGGAAGAATGCGGTAAGCAAACATAAAAAAAAACATTGAACTTATAAAATAGAGACAAATAAATACATCAAAGGCGCATACTTATGCCTGCCGACTCACCTCGGTTAGCACAATTCGAAGTTTTTCAATTTCTTACCTTAAATATAATCTTGTATACGAACAGATGTTTTGTTTTCTTTGCACATCCCTACAGCTTTACTACATGTTTCTTTATTTTATATTGTTGGGTGTTTTTGTAATCTAATTGATTTATAATGGGTAATCATTAATTATTAATTTAACTTACATTTTATAATTTATATCTATCACTGCTGTTAGATTTAAGACTAATTCAAAATTTTGTTATTTCTTTTTGAAAAAATATTGTGAGACTTTTGAGTTAAAATCTTTGCAACTAAGGAATTTATAATCGAAATATTATTTTATCTTGTCATTATAATATTAATAAAAACATACCATTACTATAACCAATAAAAAATATTTCTGACGAATGTGGAGCTTTTCGTTCTAATATCTCATATAAAAATCGTGGTTTTGAATGCATATGGCATCGCCATATCTCTTCCATTATTTAATGTCAAAGAAGGAAGCCGGAGCGAATTAAAAAATTGATATAAAATCGTCAGATATCAATTAGATTGAAAAATATAAGCATAACGGAAATATGCTTTACTGATTTCAGTATAACTGGATACTTTAAATGTTGCATTGATATTGCTACTTATTGTATAATTAACGTGCCTTTGGTTTAGTTCCTAGTCGTAGTTCAACTGTAAAATGAAAATACTTTTAAAACCATTTAATAAGACCACAGTTATTGGAAATACTTCAAACATCAAATAAATTTATTCCTACGCAAAGATAACAAATACATAAGAGATGCATTCAACTTCGCACATTAATAAATCCAGCCTAAGCTTCTTTAAAATAACAGAGACAGCACATCTGTGTTTACACATTTCGAAGCGGTCGGTTACTGCATAGATCCGTCTATTATCCACGCTAAACATGTAGGCTCTATTTTACCCTGTAGGTCGTACAATCTAGTATCTTGTCGCTGTGGTACCTATCGAATTATGGTCTCCATTTCATTAGATACAGTTCCTCCCACAAAACGGTTAACAATCTGAATCGCGTTTTTGATTATATATTCTCAGTTTGAAGTATATATACAACTGTGTTTATTGGAGGTAATTTTATTTATGCCAGCCGAAGAGTAGCCCACATACGTAATGTTTACTCGTATTTGATAAATTCATATTTTATGTCCGCTATTCATTTGGTAATTTGTCTAGGAAAGTTGTTTTGACGACCTTGATTTATTATTATTAGTTTTCAAATAAGGGTATTCATTCAGTTTAAGGCGCAACAAATTCGCGGCAAAAACCACAAAGGGAAGCATTTGTGTTTATCTGATATTCGCCTCTTATAACATGTATAAACATATTTTTCATTGAAACCTCGCATAACTGAAATACATACAGTTACGGACAAATGTCATACGCATATTCTTTCAATAATAAAATTAATAAAACATTTCATTAAAATGTTACCTAACTTTAATTTTTTTAATTATCTCTCAGTACATCCTAGACAGTTAGCTGTTCATTGCTTTTTTACATCATAATACTGAAAAATACATTGGAATTAAGTCTTGTCTGCGATTATATATCTCGACACTAATATTAGGTCTCCTATATTTTTAATAGTAAAAAAATTAGAACACTGAATAGTTGAAATGAAAGCAGTAGGTGTTGCAGAAATCAAAGCATTCTTATAAATCTGATGATGCCATCGGTAAATATGGGGACAATTTTGTGTTTCAGCACGATAAACGATAACTGTCCCGTGCAGAAATCGCAAATTGTGCAAAAATGGATACGTTCCGCAAACATTTATTTAGTATTGACCTTGAGCTGCATTAAAGCAGAATATATATTTATACATAGATAAAGCCTTCATTCCAGAAAATGCAGATAAACTATGAGAAACTTCTAGGAAGTAATCGAAAATAATGTGGACTGGAGACATTGGATGCTTCCAAGATTGGAAGAAATGAATTTATGCACTGTTATAATTAGATAAAACAATAAAATAAATTTATAGTAAAGAACATTTTGTTATTACATATTCACATGTGTACATGTAATGATCGTTACTAGCAAAGTATGTCCTTGCATTTACTATTAAAACTGTATATTTATTTATATTCAAATTCAACTTATTGCTACAATGTTACAATTAAAAAGATTACGAAAATGAAAGAAAGAAACTTGTTTTATCCACTATATTCCATATTGGCCGTTTATATGCGAAATAAGGTATTCTAATAAGTCAATAAGAACATTCAGAAACAGAAAATCTATTTTATCAAGGAATACATAAATAATATTATTTCAACGTGTGCTGGGTTAATAATAATAATAATAATATATTTATTTCCCTGTATGTAATGTATATATATGTATAGGGATTGTCAAAAGTAGGGGGAGAATGGGACCTTATAAATTAAAATGAAATAAAATTAACAATTAAAATATTCATTTAAACTATAAAACGCGCTACCCAACAAATATGATTTTAATGTACGTTTAAATAGAACAAAATCGTCAATAATTTTCATATTGTTTGGAAGCGCATTAAAAATTTATATGTGGTATGGTTATGTCTTAATAACACAAACTAACTTATAAAAACAAGAAATCCTGTGTCGGATGAATACACAACGAATCATACATAACATCTGTTTACACCAAAAAGCCGCAGTCGTAGTAAAAGCTATAGTCCATCCTAAATGCGCTCGCCACATACATTTTCGCGTAGGTCGTTAACTTTGTTTTTGGTAGGAATTGTACTTGTTGCTTTACATTTTTATGGCCACGGAACTTATCAAGAAGGACTTGGAAAGCATATTACTGCTGGTATTAGCCAAATCATATCTACGATCCTGTCATCAATTGCGTTTAGTATAATGTTTGAAGATTCAGCTCCGCCTGTTTCAACTGGATGCTTTTTTAGCTGAGCAGCTTTTGCCTTCGTGTTTTTCTTCATATCCTGCCTTGTCTATGTAAAATTCTTTGTAAATTATAAATAACACAAATATTTTATATTGCTTTACGCCAATGGCGCCAGTCTTTTATTATAGCTCCTTCTGGCATGGAATAAAATTGTAATAAAAAAAAAATAAAAAATCTGGCAATTGTTGGGCTTTCCTAAATATATATTTTTTTGTGAATTGCCCACTTTGCAAATTTGGGTTTTGTTACATAAACTCGACTAAAGCTTTCTTTTGAGTATTCTTTACTGCACCACTTCGTGGCTTGGACATTTTGCCTGATTTTGTTTAATAATTAGATTGTGGTAGATCGATATGTAATATCACGTATTATATTCATACCACTGCAAATTTGACAAATAAATGTGCAATTGGTCGTGTGTTATTAAAGAATTTTGTGAGCATATAGACCTTGTTTGATTCTTTTTCCTTATATTAACAACGCCAACAGAGTCCAATATGGATTTTATCAAATGTGCAATCGTTTTATAGGAGCGGGAAATTTCATATTGAGCAAATGTTTTTAGAAACTACAGAAAAAATATATATGGAAACACCGATAACGCGGATCGTGTAAGAACAGTAAAGGATTGCGTTATCAATTAGCTTCAAGAATACAGATTAGCGCCACCGAGAGAAGTGACCGTAGGATGTGATCGCTCATTCACGAACAACTCACTTCTCTCGAATTCAAGAATCCCTGAAACACAAAAACTTTTTAAACTTTAATTTTGTAAGAATTTCTTAATCTAGATGTACCATGTGATTCAAAATGATTGTCGTAAGAAAAAAACTGTTTTCCGGAAAAAATTATCTATACTTATTACCAATTTAATGAGCGAAGTTAGCTACATACAAATTTCATACATTAAATGAATTTTCTTGACATTTAGCGACATAGGCGTGCGTGTTGTAGTATCTTTCGATTATTTATCTTATAATTTTTTTCAAATTGTTTATATTTACATCTAATATCACCAACAATAGTATTTCTGAATACTGTAAGAAAATAAGGGAATTTATCTGTGGTAATAGCTCAACAAACAGGTAAAAAATCAATATTAACATTAAGTGAAATAGTTTATTACATTTTATTATTTTATAGGCTTATCATACACTTCAGCGCAATGAGCTGTCAAAAGAAAGTTACATTTTCATCCCTATAAAGTTTCTACGGTACAGGAATTATTACCATTAGATCACGATAGGCGATTGGAATATTGTCATTGGTTTAATAACAATTTAAGGGACTATGACTTGCTAAACAAATCATTTTTCTCGGATGAAGCCTGGTTTTATCTAACAGGCTATATCAATTCACAAAACTATCGTATCCTGGTCTGCAGAAAATCCACACGAATTTCGAGAAACGCAATTGCATCCCGTAAAAGTTGGAGTTTGGTTAGCTATGTCCAGGCAATGAATAATAGGGCCAATTTTCTTCGAGGAAACTGTAACAGCCCAACGTTACCAACAGATGTTGGAATTGTTTATTGCAGAGTTACAAGAAAATGAGCTTGAAGCAGGTTATTTTCAGCACGATAATGCTCCAGCACATACTGCTCGACAAACCTGCCAATATCTTCAACAGTTTTTTGCTGACGGGGTCGTTAGAGCACAAAGATGGCCACCAAGATCACCTGATCTAACCCCATTAGATTACTACATGTTTGGCTATCTAAAAAATAGGATCTATAGAAACCGCACGCATACCATAGAAGAACTGAGAGATGCCATTATCAATGCAGTACAGAGTATAACTGCACAACAACTAATCAATGTCTTCGAAAGCATGAAACGAAGAGTTGACGCTTGCATTAATGCTCATGGCGGACATTTTGAACACGCTCTTTAAACAATTTTTAAGTTTTGTCACTTAATAATTATACTATTTGTATGTTATAATTTAAAGTAATAAATAAATTTAGTTGAACACCAGTTAGTACTGAATCGTAATATCATAAGTTCCTAAAGAGTTAAATTAATTACATTTCATTTTTACAAGCAGAAACACCAATCCATAGTCGTTTATATAATGCGAGTTCAAATATAGGTTACGTTTTCCTTATTTATGACAGATCCGTTTACTTTCTTATGTTCCAACACTGACTTTGTTCAAACCTTCATTACAAACACGCGGCATATACCTACACCCTGTTACTATCTATAGAGCGGAATTGACAATCATTTTGAATCTCTGTGTATAAGATAATAACTGGCAAAGTATATTTAAAAAAAAGCATAGAATAGAGGGAAAATGTAAAATAAAAAAAGTTTTAAAGAAATTGTCCAGTTATTCTTTGTTAATGTTGTATTTCTATTGCTCTCTATGGCACAAATCAAATTACATTTATTGGAATAAAAGTGGATTAGATGTTTTGACTTTAAAATTTTAAGAATTAAGATGCTTTGACTTAACAATCATGAAGAAGAAATTACCTATTATACGCAAAATTGTTTTGATAAACAAAAAAGTATTATAATTGTTTTATGCCCCTAGGGATTCTTCCATAGAAAGTTTGTTTCTTCAATTGAATGATAACTAAGCAAGTATACTGCTAGTTTTTCAGTCACTTTACCTCTAATGTATATTACAAATAACTAAACGAGTAAACTGGCATCGATATTTGTAAAAGCAAAAAAGATATATAAAGACTGCACATTTATTTATTGTTGTAACAATAAGCTATATACATTGTATACATATTGCTCTGTTTTTCAGAACACAATGCCCGGGATTTCAAAATTTTATTTTTTTAAAGTTCAATACCAATTTATTATTATATTCAATTTATATTATTTTTATTTAGCTTGTCCGTTTACAATTTTTTTTTTTTTTTTTTTCAATAAAATCAATTAAATTAAATTAGAGGTTTCAATACACCCAGCGACCTCTCTAAGTAAGTGAAAGAAAACTGTGGAAGTGACTTCCTACCTGCTAGGTGGCATGGGACGCTTCAAAGGGGACCAGATCGTCTGTCAGAATCGTACTCCGGACGCTTATTAACGAATAGGCAGCCAAAACAAGCTTAAATCTTTATTTATTTACCCAAATGCTATGTTTCATCAACATTGAGACTCTATGATCACAAGGTACGTATGTTGGAATCAGTAAAATACTATATAAGACAATTATTTAATACAAAAACACGTCTTCGAACTTTCCTGGCATTTTAAAACTAATGAGGTTATGGAAATGTCATATAATAAATTAAATTTCAAATAAATAACGGCGCCATCTCCGTAAACAGCAAATACTAAATTTTAAAGCAACGATTATCTATGATTATCGATATTTGTTAAAGATAGCTATTTTACCACAGATCATAATTCATAATTCGCCTGTAAAATAGGCAACTGAGTACACGCCTCACTTTTGAATTACTAGGTCATTGAGTTTAAAATCTTGTTCTAAATGACTTTCAGATAGATTCCATACCTTAGATATCATAGCAATATATATACATTATAACTGAAAAAAAAAATTATTTAAACTAAAACTACCTACAAAAATAAAGTACTGTTTACATAAATACAAATATAAGGCACACAGGTAAACTATGGTACTAAATATAATGATATCTAAAATATAAGAAAAAAAATACGAACAGTATATTGTAATAAAATTTCTACGTGAGCAAGAGAATTGAAAATCAGAATTATTATATAAAATTCTTTGGCGAAAACAACAAAGATTTTTTAATTCTGGGAATATAAATCGTCGAAAAGGTGGCGGCATCTTTGTCGGGCACCCTAAAGGGTATTATCTTTCGAGACGATAGTTCATTGCGTCGCGGATTACGATGGCATTGCGTTAAAAGTGGATATGTTAGAATTACAGCTACGAATTCGTTTTACCAACATAATTTTTTGAGGTAATTGTAGAACCAAACATTCACCGTTGAATAAAGAAACCAAGCAGGTGGTATCATTGGCATCTTTGATGGAAACCGGTGAATAAAGCACCTCTCCCCATAACTTGTATTTGAGATTTACGAATGCACACATGTTGAATTTATTGGTAAAATACTTTTAAGTTTATCCAACAATAATAATTATGAAATGTAAAAATACAGCTGCTGGTCGATTTTTTAACAGTATTTTATTTTTCTTTCGATATATTTTCAGGTTTTATTATGGTTTGGTTAAAATAACACAATAAATAACTTTTAAACCGCTTCGACAGCTTTAATTGCTCTCTTTTATTTGCTGGAAGATTTATATGATCTCAAAAATAATAACAAACGTGTGTATTAACTTTAATTTTTAATAATTATTATTATTATTTGATGTCTCTCTACTTCTTCTTCTTACTTATTACTGGGTCTTTGCTTACAGCTGTATTTTTGATTTTAGGAAAAAATCTTTTATACAAAAGTTTTACAGAATTCAATATTGCATAACCTAAAAATATTTTTGACTATACAAGCTGTTCCAAAAGTAGGAAAACGCATACTTACTCCGTTATTTTAAATAGAACACCCTACATATTATTCCATTTTTAAATTCTACGAAGAAAAATAACATCACTTTATACAAGCTACTATACAGGGTATTCCACGTAAGTGGTTCATTAATATGATGTTGTATTGTATTATTTTGAGATTTCGGCATCCATAAATCTGTTCATGGAATACTATTAAATATTAACCAAAATATCACTTCCGGTTGACCGGAAATGGATGTCAACTTTGTTATTTTAAATAGAATGATCTAATTTTTTGTTCATATTTGGATTCTACGACCATAAATACGTCAGTTTTCATTAGCTATTCCTATAGCTACATGTTGCCGTTTTTGAGTTATTTCAGTTTTTCTTTTCTTTTTTAGTCATAATCATTGCATCATTGATAAATAGAGTTGCCAAATTTTCCGGCGCGGCAGGTACGTATTCAGAACGTGCGTTCCAACTCATGTACCTCAATAAAGCAGATGAATCGTAAAGTTGCAAGTCAATAACAACAGTGCCTGTTTTTCTTATAAAATGTAAACATTTTTATTTTATCTAAATTTGTAGTGATATAAAATGCAAATGCATCGCAAGGTGGCCCGTTTGTTCGCCCGCTTTGTCCGATTTTGTCCCCAAGGAAAATTTGCACAACTCTATTAATATGACATGTTTATAAATACATAGTAAATTACAATAATACGATTGATCTGCTTTATTTATATTGCATTATTTGAGTGAGGCCCGCGTCGCAATACGTATCTGCTCCGCCGGATAATTGCCCAACTCTATTAATAAATTAATATCTCGGTTAATACTGTAAGTAGAGACTCCAAATTTGCTGTTATGAATGTAGATATAAGTCTAAGAAACGATACTCACACTTTACATTTTAACATACAGTGTTCAAAATTGAGGAACAAAGTGACATATTTTCAAATGCAGAAAACTCTTTTTTTTTAAATAGAACAGCCTGTATTTCAATTCGAAGTTAGAAAGTAAATATCATCCTCTATCATTTTATATCAGCATTCCCTATACCTATCTTTAATAGATTTTAAGATATGAGCGACTATTTGTTGAACAGACTAACTAACCCTATCTTTAAATGTTTGTAGCTGGCTCTGAATGAGTTTAATGTCAAATTCATGTATTATTCTATGAATAACCATACAAGAATGTCGCTCTTCGAATAGTCATTTCTATTAATATTGCGTTGTACAAAAGTGTAGTTACGATGAGATACGACATAAACACTAATGGTTAGTCAATGAATCTGATTGATGCCAAAAGATGCTGTGGATTTGCGTGCAAAAGGCGTTCATGTTCGTGTTTTGCGATGAGAGTGACAAACCAATGACCCTTTGGCAACAAAGCAGGATGCTTCTTTTCAAAGTCAAAGTCTGAATTCTTGAGCCTACCACCGACTCTCAAAATACCGCAATTATCCAGAAAAGGATTTAGATGTAGAAGTCGACTCTTTGAGCTAACTTGACAGGTTTTTCTAATTTCGGATATCTTTAAAGCGAAGCACTGATTTTGTACAATGCGAGTCAATACCTTTAACGACTCTTCTAGCTCAGCAGGTTTTAGAGGCCTTTGTTCTTAGAGGTTTTCGGTTTAAGATTATTAATATAACGTAGAACGTAACTAAAAACACGTTGACATTTCTGTAGTGTCGAGTATTTATTCAACATAGGGAAAATGTCAAACGACGTTTGATTTGAGCTGATTACTATTAGCGCTTTAGGTTTGAATTCGGGAAGATTGGAATGAGACAGTGTTTCATGATCCTCCGTAGGCCAACAAGAATGAGGCTGGGAAAACCAAGGAGGACCATGCCACCACAGCTCAGAACCAAGTAAATCTGTTGCAGAAGTACCCCTAGATAGGCTATCGGCAGGATTCTCTTTAGTATTTATATATTTCCACTGTTGCGAATTAGACAAGCTTTGTATCTGTGCGACACGATGCGCAACAAATACCTTCCAGAGATGAGGAGAGGAATTTATCCAAGATAGTGTTACAGTAGAGTCCGACCAGTACATCACGTTATGGAGCTTTTGTTGTAATGAAGATTTAATTTTATCCATCAATTCTGTCAACAACACTGCAGCGCACAATTCCAGTCGTGGGATTGTTACGATCTTCAGTGGTGCCACTCGAGTTTTTGCGCACAACAAATGAGCTTGACTGTGTCCCATCTGGTCTGTAGATCTGAGATATATGCAGGCTCCATATGCCACCTCAGAAGCGTCGGCGAAGCCGTGGAGTCCTAATTGAGTAGGATTTTGGCAAACAGCTCTCCTAGGAATAGTTATGGCGTTGAGGCTTTCAAGCTCGTTCCTAAAGGAAACCCAGTGCGTATGCAAGTTGAGAGGTATAGATTCACCCCTAGAAATGTGCAATTGCCACAACCTTTGGAGTATTAACTTGGCGTTTATGATGACCGGGGCCAATAAACCTAACGGATCAAAGATTTGGGATATAGCACTTAATATTGATCTTTTAGTAACTCGTTTGGATTAATTAATAACCTTTATAGAATATGTTAGAATGTCTAAAGAATGATTCCATAATAGGCCAAGAATTTTAGTTTGTTCATGACGACTTATATCGACGACAGGTTCGGAAGCGTGAACGGAATCCATATTTAGAGTATTTGAAGACCACTTTCTAAGTTCGAAGCCATAAGATAAAAGGATTTCTGCTAAGATAAATTTTATATTAGATATTTCTTCCTGTGTAGAAGCGCCAGTTAAAAGGTCATCAACATAGAAGTCATTGTGTATTATAGAACTGAGAATAGGATTTGAATCTCCAAAATTTATGTTGTACGAACTTTAAGCATTCCTATAACTTTTTTCTTGTTTAAATAAATACGCTTCATCATACTGGTTTTACAAATTATATTAAGTTACTTTTTTATACAATCACGCTTATATGTCAAAATAATAATAATCATAAACAAAAACAAAACTCTAACATAAAAAGATAAACCGCCTCCTTAAACCATCCGCTTTGAAGGCGAGAAGGGGGTTGTCTACATACAGGCAGTCAGTACGGATGCACATGCAAAAACTCGCTCATATCTCAAAATCTATTAAAGATAGTTATATGGAATGCTAATATAAAGTGATAAGGGATGATGTTTACTCCCTAATTTCGCATTAAAATACCGGGTGTTCCATTAAAAAAAAAGAGTTGTCTGCCTTTAAAAATAGGTCACGTTTTTCCTCAGTTTTGAACACCCTGTATGTTAGAATGTAAACTGTGTGTTCCGTTTCTTAGGGTTATATCTACATTCATAACATAGCAAATTTGGAGTCTCCACTTGCAGTATTAAGCGAGATATTAATTTCTCAATGATGCAATGATTATGACTAAAAAAAAAGAAAATCTTAAATAACTCGAAGACGGCAACATGCAGCTATAGGAATAACTAATGAATACTGACGTATTTATGGTCGTAGAATCCAAAAATGAACAAAAAATTAGATCATTCTATTAAAATAACAAAATTGACGTCCATTTCCGGTCAACCGGAAGTGATATTTTGGTTAAAGTATTTCACATTTATAATTCCAATCGAACAGATAATGGTGCCGAAATCTCAAATATAAGTAAATAATAGAACATCATAAACTTTTAATGAACCACTTACGTGGAATACCTGTACCTATATCTATCTACAATAACAACAATGTTATTTACACTTTTGTAAAAAATGGCTCTGCTGCAAGCATTCGATTAAGCCGCGTAGTTTATATATCCATTTGTTTAAGATATTCATATTTGAAATACCATACACACGTACTTAGCTTGATACAACAAAACCAATGTAATGATATACAGGTGTTCACTATAATCGTGACCATTTGCTTAACTTTAGCTCACGGTGATTGATTTTTTTAAATAGCACCCTATGCTTTGCTTACGTTAAATCCACTCCCACACAGAACCCTTTTAATTTATTAATCATAAGAAAACCAAACACGTGAGAAAAACTCAATCAAAGTTTACAGGTAATTATTACATGTTTCGGCTCTGGGTGTTAAAGCAGAGGCAAAAATTTAAAAATCACAGGAAAGTTAAACATATTAGAACTAATTAATAATTAAAATTATCAAAATATAAAATTTAAAATTTTAAAGGATAAAATTACACGGATACAAATGACTTGTGAGAAGAGAAATGCAGACAGCCAGCCAATAATTACTTGTAAACTTTGATTGAGTTTTTCTCACCTTTCTTATCATTAAATATCACTCAATTAAGTGACCTGACTTTTTCATTTAATTGTATCTATTAGCATGTATCCTTTTGTAGTTGTTCTACTGATGATAAAATAAATTTATTTCGAAAGCTCTAGAGACAAAGAAAAGGAGTTTTTTTATTCTTGCTGGTATCAATACTCGGAATATTGACACTTGTCCACCGTGTCCCTTGATCTTTACTTAATTAGTTAAATGGTATGTATTTTATTCACAAACCATTAAATAAAAACTTAATGTTTTTCTTTTATTTACAATAAAAAACAAATTTATATTAAACCACAATAAAATGCATCCTTAATTAAAAGTATTTACACGTAGTAATCCTGTTTAATTATCAAAATTTATAGCAGATGTTCAAAAATATATCTTCTTTCAGTTAAGCATATTTCTACCCTTTTGCAAATTTTGGGACAGTTTTCTCAACAATTCTACGAAATGGATTAAAAATGCTTACCCTCATTCTATTCTTCCTATTTTCGTATGTAGATGGCTCTTTCGTAAACACAAGTTTCTTTAGGTAACCCCCAAAAAAAAAGAAATCACGGAAAACGTATTAAATAAAACAAATTATTTTTTTTTGGTAGCCTTGACTTTTAGTTATTATTAACTATTATTAATTAAATATAATGGTTGTTGGATAAGTTATGGCAATAAACAATTACCATAGCCTACCAAACATGGGTAATATAGTTTCTGTTAATCATAGACGAATGACGTTAAATGTCATTCTATTTAAAAAAAAAAACGTATTATTTGTTTTGCATTTTTTGATTTGATACTGATGCACGCTTACTAATTTTCGGTTTTATTTAGTTATATCGCGTTTATACAGGCTGACTCACGGAACGCGTCCATTAAAAGTTTTTGACTTTGCAATGATATCTCGGTTTTGAAACTTTAGAGTTAAGCATAGTTGGCTATGATCGCTTTAGAAAAAATAATTTCATCTATGTCGCACTTCCGATTACATGGAAAGTCATGGCCAACTTTGATATTTTAAATAGAAACCTATATTTTTTAGTGCATTTTTAGATTCTACTAGGAATTTTAAAGCCAATTTTATAAAACATCTACTTATCTATCGATTACCGTTTCCGAGTTATTTTGGTTTTTGTGAAAAAAAATCTCAAAAAATATGATGCTGTAAATGCGTATAACGGCTATACAGTAAAAGATAGAGAGTTTTTATGTTGACTGCGGAGGGTATGAGTCCTCTCCTATTTAACCAGGGAATAAAAGTAAACAAAATTATACAGACTATCCCATGATCAAGGGTTGATTTGGGGTAACTTCTTAGTACTAAAAGTATTTTTTTTCAAATGGAACGCCCTGTATATTTTCAGACCATGAGATGTAGAATTGAATCCTCTATCGAAAAGCTGTACGTGTTCTTATACCTATCTCTAACGCTTGTTTTAGAATTAGCGATTTTCAGAAAATGTAGTTTTTAATTAGTATTTAATTAATAATAGACACTGAAAAACATTTTTAATTTTAAAAGCATATAAAAAAAACTAAATACAGTATCGAAAAATATCCTTAACTCATAGTTCCATATGTGCAGCTGCTCAGAAAATATTCATCAATTTTGTCAAAACATAAAATGTACACTAGCGACACTTTCTAATTGTACGACCTACAGGGTAAAATAGAGCCTACATGTTTAGCGTGGATAATAGACGGATCTATGCATTAACCGGCCGCTTCGAAATGTGTAAACACAGATGTGTGGTCTCTGTTATTTTAAAAAAAGCTTAGGCTGGATTTATTAATGTGCGAAGTTGAATGCATCTATTATGTATTTGTTATCTTTGTGCGTAGGAATAAATTTATTTGAATGTTTGGAAGTATTTCGAATAATGTAGTCTTATTAAAGGGTTTTAAAAGGTATTTTCATTTTACAGTTGAACTACGACTAGGAACTAGATCAAAGGCATGTTAATTGTACAATAAATAGCAATATCAATGGGTTTACTACTTTTATTCATTTTAGACGTATGCAAATAATAATGAACGTATCAAAATGGATCGCATGAAAACATTTAAGGTATCCAGTTATACAGAAATCAGTAAAGCATATCTCCGTTATGCTTATATTTTTTAATCTAATTGATGTCTGACGATTTCATATCAATTTTATAATTCGCTTGGGCTTCCTTATTTGACATTAAATAATTAATAAAAGAGATATAGCGAGGATGCATTCAAAACCACGATTTTTATATCAGATAGAACAAAAAGCTCTACAGGCGTCAGAAATATTTTTTATTGGTTATAGTAATGGTATGTTTTATTAATATTATAATAATATAAAATAATATTTCGATTATAAATTCCCTGGTTCATCTATCTTCATGGTATCTTCACAAAAATTGGCACACTCAGAATTGAATTTTAAGCAACTTTTTTAAATAACTTTTTTGGATATCATGTCATCTACCCTCACTTTTTAGAAATTCCTAGCATATTTTTTAAATTTACACTAGTGGTCACGTGACGTATGTCAAAATAGATTTTGGGGTTTCTAGACATGCACAACCTATCCCCCAAAAAAAAATTGGAATATTTTAATAATAAAAATCATTCCCATATGTTGCAATATTTATCAATTACTGTATATACATTAATTGAATCGGTGTATGCAGAAACAACACATGTCCAAAAACACAATTGTTGGGAATCGTAGAAAACATTCCACAGTTGTTGCGACTTTAACCTTTTTTTTCGTTCTAATAACTTCAATAACTAACTCACTAACCTTGTGACTTATTTACCTATACGTCTTTTACTAAAACTACGAACTGACATCGATAGAGTTTTTAAGGAAATATGGACATGTGCTGTTTCAGCATAAACCCATTCAATTATTCATTATGTTAATATCGAAAAAAGAAGCCAACCGAAATAAAAATAGATATGAAACATCATTTGAATCAATTAGATGAAAAAACAAACAATAAAAACATCGTCGTATACAATATATAATACGGTAATAAGGAAAATATAACGCTTGATGTAGTTATTGTCAAGTTCAATGTTTTTCTGTTTGCTTCTGCATTCTCCTTACATTTAAAGTAATTATATTACAAAAAACACAGAGACCGCAATCTGGTTAATATCGAACCGGAGGAATCAAACCATTACCAAGACTTGCACGAGAAGTAAAAAGATAGTCGATTAATAAATCGGCGATTACCTTTCCGACGATGGCGAGTAGGTAATCATTAAGACCGGCATCGTAGGAATCGGCATCGTCGCATCGCAAGAATCGTACGATTCTTACTCGTAAGAATAGGGTAAATAATTGTGCATATATGGGCTATTTGTGGTTATCAACTTATTATAGTGGCTTGATTTCCTAATGTATTGTATGTTTATAGTTTCCTAATAAAAGTTTTCCAAATTTCGTGTTCCGCTCTTTTATATGATATGGTTTCGTCGAGATTAAATCATACTAGATCTATCTAAACAAACGTTAGTTTTATCGCTTCTACCAGTAAACGAATAACAATGAACGTAAAACTGCCCTATCGCAAAACTTGGAAAAAAGAAAAAAGCAAGTGCTCCTCAAGGTCCGATATCAAAGGTTACCTCATAACTTTTCAGCTAATCAAGAGAAAGAAGCGCGAACGCGTCATCATGTGGCTGTTTTTAATAAATAAAGTGGTCCATATATGTAAAACAAATGGCGATTTGTACTCCCAAACTAAAATATTTATTTTTATAATAAAAAACGAATTTCTACTATTATGTAATAGTAAACATAAGTAACAAGTAAAAATATTATATAAATATAAACAAAACTTAGAACTACGCACATAGAGCATGACATTAAATTAGAAACTAAGAAAAAGAAAGTAAAATGGTAAAAAGATAACCGTTATATTATCAAATTAAATATTTATTCTCCTAATAAAAAAGCAGTTTCTTATTATTATATAATCATAAGCATAAGTAAATTAAGCTAACAAAATAACATTAATTTAAAAACTAAAGAAAACTAAATTAATGGTTTTTTTCTTTGTTTCTTGGAAATTTGCGTCCTTCAGATTTAACTTCTCTCTTTCGAAGTGATTTTTTTTGTTTTAAGTTTAAATATTTATTTTTTTAAAAAAATCTTAATTTAGAAAACTTTTCAATTAATGTTTACAGTGGCGGCTGTGAGTTATGAAAGAGAGTGGCACAATATAAGAACTTGCCTATTTTGTACATAAAATTTATTCTCCTATTTTTCATGCTGGAAAAGACGTCAGTGACTTTGTGTAAAATGCGTTCAGTCGATCTTCTGACATTGTGCTTCTCAGAAATGTTTTAATGCATTTGAGGGTGGAAAAACATCATTCACATAACTGCTGTCGACATGGGGTTGTACAAATAATCCCAACAGTTTATGTTTCCTGCAAAATTTTTTTAAGTGTTGTGTCTATGAACACTAAAAGCGGCAAAACACACTACCTACATCTACGTCACATATGTCCTCGCGCTCATAAATTACTGAAAGCTCACTTTTCAATTTTACTCCAACATAGGATAAGATTTCACATTTTTTATACACATAATTAACCGACGCAAATATGACGATTTTTTCTACACTTCGTGTACTTAATTTTATGTCGCAAATAAGCATTGTCTAACTATTCACGTATGTCCACTTTGCCTAGAACATTGAAATCCACGCATGCATTCATGTAAGAAACGGAATTTTCGTGTTTCTTTGCCCTCTTGCGATATCTGTAAATCATTTAACCCTTGTTTATTACTGACCTCTTCTTAAAATAAGCAGATAAAACAAAATAGTTTATTGTTAGTGAACATCCGCATATCCACTCATATTTTTATTAAATACTCTATTGTAAGTTCCAGTTTACTTGTGGAAGTGTAGTTTATTTGAAGATCAGGAAGAGCCTTCTTTCTCTTTAATTAAAAGTTTTCCTCAAATGAGAGCGGGTTTTTTTTTTTTCAAAGATTTGCACTCAATTAACTTCCATCATTAACAATAAACGCCACTTCAAGCCTTTGAAATCAACATGCGCGGTACGCGTTGAAACGATGCAGTCGCAACGAATGCAAGACGTTAACTGGGGACACGGATTACGTGCCCGTAGCGACCGTAAAGCGCATACCAGCGAAGATAAACGGAGCCGTCCGATTCATACTCCAAATGGTACATCGGAAGAGTGCCCCGGAACATAGTCGCTTCGCATAGGTTCGCATATACGCTAGCATTTGCGGTGGCGGAAGGATACTTTCATACCATCGTTATAAAAATACGTAAAAATAATAAAAATAAAATATGCACTGAATACATGCAAATTCTTTTGTGTGTATCTGGTGGTCGCCACTCATATTTTATCAACAAGAACGTGTCTTGCAATATACTTTCAATTCTTTTTATTATAACAGAATACCCAATACTAGCCTTTAATGTAAACAAACACGGGAATGATCGCGAAAGCGCGTCATCACAGCGCCAACGTATATCCACCCTCCCTCTAACCGGGCCTCACCTTACGAGGTAACCATATTGTATACGACCTGTGTGCTCCTGACGATGCTGCGAGTAGTAATCATACGATGCCACGATGCCGATTGCTACTCATACCTCATAATAACGATTATGCGTATACTAGACGCATCGTTATAACTCGTCAAATGCGTAACGTACCTATACTCGCACGATGCCGCACGCACACGTGCAGTCTCTGCCATCTACTATCCATGCAAACTCGTATTTGTAGTGTACATTAGAAACTGTCGCAAGTGTACGCATACGGCTTAACATCCCAAGCGTCATCCTGACGATGAAACTCGCTGTCTTGCTTTTGGGAACGAATATTAATATGGCTTCGGGAAGACCCAAAGTTTTTACAAAAAATTATTTGGACAGATGAGTTCAAATTTACCAGAAAGCGCATTGTTAATAAACGCAACTGGCACTACTGGGCACCGCAAAACCCTCGCTTCATTCGTGAGGCTAGTTTCAAAATGTATGTAGCTTTGATGAATTTTGCTTAATGATGAATAGCTGAATGCGTTTTTAAATTTATAGCACCTTAAACAGTGACATAGCGTAATTCTGCGGCAATGCGTAGCAGATATTCAGTTGCCTCTGTTTGATCGGATATATTGCTGGTACCAAATGGACGGGACATCAGTTCATTTTTCTTATGGAGGTGATCGTATACTGAGCACAATGTTTAATGATAGGAAGATTGGACGCAATGGACTTTGAGGTTTTCTGATTTAACGCCCTTGGATTTTTATTTATGGGGACACAAAAAATCGCTGGTGTATTCGGTCAAAGTATAGAGCAAAGTAGAATTAGAGCGCCGAGTAACTAAAGCGTTTGTTAGCATAGATTCCGAACAAATAAAACGGCGCTACAACAATATGAGTTTACGTCAGGATCCTAAAGTTTTTGCAAGAGAATGAAGGTCATATACAACACATAATTTTATTATACCTACATAATACATACAGCATTTCGTTTTTGATTATCTTGTATTCAATAAATTTTATTTTTTCATACTGTATTTTGTCATTCTTATATGCTCTTAAAGTTAAAACTGCTTTTCACCGCCTACTATTAATTAAATACGTACTAATTAAAAATTACATTTTCTGAAAATTACTAATTCTAAAAGAAGCAATAGAGATAGGTATAAGAACATGTATGGCTTTTGGATACAGGATGTAATTCTACATCACATGGTGTAAAAATATACAGGGCGTTCCATTTGAAAAAGTACTTTTAGTACTAAGAAGTTACCCCAAATCAACTCTAGATTATGGGACACCTGTATAATTTTGTTTACTTTTTATTTCCTGGTTAAATAGTAGAGGACACATACACAGACATACCCTCCGCAGTCAACACAAAAACTCTCTATCTTTTACGGTATAGCCGTTATACGCATTTACAGCATCATATTTTTTTGAGCTTTTTTTCACAAAAACCAAAATAACTTGGGAACGGTAGATGTTTTATAAAATTGGCTTTAAAACTCCTAGTAGAACCTAAAAGTGCACTGAAAAATATAGGTTTCCATTTAAAATATCAAAATTGGCCATAACTTTCCATGTAATCGGAAGTGCGACATAGATGAAATTATTTTTTCCAAAGAGATAATAGCCAACTATGCTTAACCCCAAAGTTTCAAAATCGAGATATCATTGCAAAGTCAAAAATTTTTAATGGACGGGTTCCGTGAATCATCCAATATATTCAAAAAGAAAAATGTACGTCGTAGAGTAAGGACGTGCTTCGCCTCGCTCCTCACAAGTTAAAAGTTTAACCTGTTATTTCTTGCGTTATTTTATTTACTAGTGAGTGATTTCAACAATATATATTATATATAATGCCCTTCACCAGGGAACAGAGGGATGAGTTTCGCTCCTTGATTAAAGAAGCAGATATATTCAGTGATGAAGAATATTTAGCGGTGCTAGTAAAACGTGTATACATTCAATCTGGCATACAAGAAAAAGTGGAGTCCATGGAACAAAAAATTGACCATCTGGAAAAACAAAATACGATGTTGCGCTCACAAATAGATAAACAGGAACAATACACGCGACGTTTAAATATACGAATATCAGGAGTTATAAAAAGATAATGAGATCACTTACCGCTGTTACCTCTTGGTCGAGATAGAATGCAAGTAGACATCGGAAGTCACGATATAATGGTCTGTCATCGCTTGGACGGGGGACAGCGTAAAAAATCAATTTTAGTTAATGGTGAATCCGTCTATTCGTTCGAAGATTCTACAGAATCGAGGCTTTTTGAAAAAATCCCATTTTCGTTGTGGAGACCTAACTCAGCCTAGATATGAAATTTTGCGTAAATGCCGCAAGAAGTTCGGAAATAGTAATGTCTGAGGTGGAACGGCAAGATCCATGCA
This sequence comes from Protaetia brevitarsis, assembly GCA_004143645.1. Lineage (NCBI taxonomy): Eukaryota > Metazoa > Arthropoda > Insecta > Coleoptera > Scarabaeidae > Protaetia > Protaetia brevitarsis. Next base: position 1,332 of record RXPK01002353.1, on the reverse strand, counting down.
GAACGGCGACAGGATAATAGGGATAATAAGTATGTTATTAGTGATTTAAATGACTTGCTAGGGTAGAAAAATGCTTGAATAAGTGATCTTTTGTTCTAAGCACTATGAATAATATTATGTTTCTTCAATTATTAGTGGGGTGGGGTGAATTGACAGTTTCTTTTTTATAGTGCTATATAATCTCATATTTCTTATACCGTAATATTGATTTAGTATTCGTAATTTCATTTTGTATTTACTATAACATACATACAGTCTACTTTCCTGTTACAGTAACATTTTTTTTATTTATATAATTGTTTTCTATTGTATTTTCCGCCTACATGTCATAATGGAATTTTATTTCCAAATGTCAGAGGTTGCGCACAAAACAAAATTACTTTACACTAATATTTTGCAGCATAATATGATGTGATATTGTTGGTTGAAACATGGTTGAACGGTGAAATTAATGATAGCAGTTTATTGATGATAGGTATTGCGTTATCGTAAGGATAGAATGATAGAAGAGGTGGGGGAGTGTAATACGTGAAAAAAAATTTAAATCTAGTCTTTTAATTGTTGATACTTTTTTAGAGACGGTGTTTATTAAAAAATTAAGATTCATAATAAGAATTATTTGATTAATGTGTTTATTTTCACCCAAACTCTCCGCTAGAGTACTATCTTGAATTTTCAATATCTTTGAAATTTCCAAATTTTTTATACGAATACAACCTATTGATTGTGGTGACTTTAATCTCCTAACATAACCGGGGTAGACTACAATTTATTGAGTGGTGTATATGTGTGAGCACTTAAGTGAATTTTAAATTGTAACTTGTAACGTCAAAAAACAATATTCTTAATATTAACTTAAAGACGCTTGATCTTATCCTAGCAGATTTGACTTAGTACTCAATGAATTTAACGATCCTTTAATACTATTGATTTACATCATCCTTCGTGCATCTCAAAATGCCTATTCCCTACAAATTGACGCTAGACAAAAGAGGTACACATAAATAATTTTAACAAGTACAACTATTCCAAGGGTGATTTCATAAGTTTTACGTTATGCTATCACAATGTGACTGGACACCTGTTCTTGCGTGTAATGAAGTTAATAGTTCTTTACTATTTTTATAATATATGCATGAAATTTAAATGAATGTATTCCAACTTAAATCTTCTGGTTATAACACTAGGTATCCTTGCTGGTTCACTGAAGAAATTCAAAGCTTTAATCGCAATTAAAAATTACATTACAAAAAAAGAGATATACCATTAATTTCGAAAAGTATAAGGTGATTAGAGCGGAACTAAAAACTAAAAATACAGTGCTATAATAAT